>JAVTVY010046472.1:0-20363 GCA_036873755.1 Hanleya hanleyi
TCAGACTTAATAAACCGCTCCTCTATCGGACATGTCGCTGATTAAGATCTGGGACAGTTCCTGTCTTAAATCTGTCGCGCATGTCAGACTGGCGACCAATCACAGTCCAGCCTCAACAGGCGAAGAGCTTGTATTGGCGCTTTCCATTTGGAGGCAAAGCCAGCATTGCTCGGGCACAGTAAATGGAACATGCACAATCAAGGCATTGCCAGCAGCCACGCCGACTACGCGAAATGGAAAGCGCCCTATATTCAGTGGCGGCCAAGTTCGGAGGGCGAGATCAGAAGTTATGGTGTGCCCGCATTAAAGCAGGAGCGACTGCAGATGTTTTCTTGTATGCTACGTAAAAAGACACTGTATAGCCGTTCTTCCTACCGGCTACGGGATATCCTTATCTTGCCGAGTGTACGGACGAGACGCAGAAAAATCCAAACCCCATGCAGGCAACTGACAAAGTTCTTGCGGTTGTCGACTCCAGTTCATGAGCGATCACCGGAGATTTAATATTTGCTCCCCGTTGCTTTCATCACTCCCCGTTGCTTTCTTTATTTAATGACAGACCAGGTGAAAAGATCAAGGGATATTTCTTGCACTTCTGCATATATAGGTACGGTTATTTTCTTTCATAAAATCAGTTCATAACTACATCACAACAACAACGGAGATTAGGAGATTAGCCGTCACGCTATACTACAAGGCGTCTCATTGGGCGACTATTTGACCCGGAAACTATTTGTTTCGGAGTTCATCTGACGGATTTGTTATAGGAACTGTCCCAGATCTTAATCAGCGACATGTCCGATAGAGGAGCGGTTTATTAAGGCTGAGTTTTAATCAGATTGGTATATACATTACAGTGGTCTCTCCTACAATTTAGTAAGATAATGGTGAATATGGCAAGAGTTATTCTCACGAACAGTATCATCAATTTATTATATCTTTTCAGTCTTTGGATGCTATTGGTAGATGCGGGTTTGATTATGAGTTCAACAGTTTGGACAATCCCCAGGAAAGTACAGCGTTGTCATTTCAACGTATACTCGGAGGTCTGGGCTTCAGGTGAGAATGTATGTGAACTTGTTAACCCTAACTGCCCTTGATGCATGCTATGGGGTGAACAGAAGCTGAGGCTATGGAGCTGAAACTTACACATTTGGACCAAGCTCTAGAAGAAAATGTAAACAAATGACAGTTATGTCATCCCCCCCAAAAAAATTTATGCAAGGTAATTTAGAGAATAATCATCAGATGTGGAATAAATGAGTTCTCAGTTACTTCTAAGCATAAAAAAGCAAAATAAATTTTAAAAAATGGCGAAATCACACCCTCGAGTTTGCTCATTATGCCTTTGATCAACTCCTGCATGACACTACTTTACAGGTTGATAAAATGCGCTAACATTCTCCACACATAAGATTTTAAGCTGAGCTGTCTAACTCTTTGAAGAAGAGATTTCTTGTTACCATGTCCGTATCTGTTTTCTCGTTACCACCTTATGTCTGGCTGCCACGTTTCAGTTTTCCAAAATTTTGATATTAGATGTACCGGTATTTCTTTTTCAGCTGGCTACTTTTGATCCCTTACTTTTCAACACTGCCCACGGAAAAGAAGAGACAGTGGAATGCTGATCTGAAAATCATCAACTCTTCAATATCGACTGTCCTCGAGAAAAAACGAAAAATTCTTGAATCTATATCAGGTAACTTTGTCTATTTTGGGTTATATTAGCTATACCGTCTTTAACATGTATGGAATGAACCACCTGTTGCTTTTCCTGACTTTCATTAAATTATTTTGCAATCCAATAAATTAAAATTTATAATATCTCGAGTTACACTTCATCTGAGTTGGTGAACTTCACAGCTATGTTACCCATGTAGATCCTAAGGATCCTGTTGATTTGAGGTAAAAGGGTCAGAGGTCATGATTTGAGGTAAAAGGGGCAGAGGTCAATTTGTCCAAATAAAAAAAAATGTTTTCTTATCCTCTCTATATGCCTTTGCTAGACCAGGTCATATATATGGTGATATCGACTTTGTCTGTTTAGTCCATTGTGTGTTTGTTAACTTCTGTTGTCCCTGTGATATCTCCATCTCCAGTTCCAGGTTATTAGCTGGTTCCTAACGAGGAATCCTTATTAACGAGACAATGAGGAATCCTATTAATATTTAGGTCAAAGGTTAAGTTTGGGTATATGGATGGTGATCAAATTTCAGCTTTAAGGTGGCTCCCTGGTTACAAGAATGGCTGTTCTGCGCAGCTTTTTGCGCATAGCAATTACCTCCCTTCTAATCGCAGTCTTGTGCGTGAATGGATAGAATGAGGTACTGTGGCAGGCTGCGTTCACTAAGCATCCCTTGTGACGTCATGCAGGGATTCATACACGTCGGTTTTTGCCACCGGTATTCGGTGGCAAAAATTTACTAGGAAACTCAATTCTGACTGTAAAAAAAGTGTGTGCGTTTAACACAGTAAATATTCAATTTCTCAGCTATAAACTCAATTCCGGTGAATGCTAAAACTTGTAATTCGACCAACAACTCCGTTTAAAATTTTTTTTAGACGTACGCGCGTCATTTATTCAGAAAAGTTCGTTAAAACGAGTAAAAACGCACCTTGTTTACAAGATCGTTTACAGGAACACATTCTCCACGTTAAAGGGCAACAACTCTTGTTTCCATTTAGACACAAGGATTTGGGTCACGTAGTAGAAATGCGTCTATGTTATTGGGTAAAATGGTCATGTGTTTTAAATTCTTTTCATTCAACCCGCGAAAACCTGATCACCTGACGTAACCCGACTTACTGATTGGTCAACCATAAAATATCGCTTGAGTACGCATGTGCCGGGGTCGAATTCGACAGAATCACAATGGCGTTTGGCTTCGCTCACCGAAACCATGCGTCGCGTAAACAACAGGATTTTTACCGAATGTTTAATAAATTTTCAGTATTCTTTATCCTAAGTGTAAACAGGAATACATATCGTGACATCTATAAGATTTTAGAAGAGTTATTTAGTCGGAATGAAGCGAAACAGACCATCCATCGGTAGTATTTCTGAAAGTGATAGAATTTCTTACGTGAGTTTTACGGTACACTATTTTTGCCAAATTGCGTTTCCTAAATATTTCTAAAGCTGTAAAATGCCAAATATGTTCCGAATGTATGTTCAGGATTTCAAATTAATGTATCGTGCATCCAATACCATCCATTATTTCATTTTATTTGTCAATTCCAACGACTTGACATACACCATTTTTGAACCCATTTTGAAAGGTTCAACACTACTTGACAGCCTGGCACTCGGACATCGACAGCACTAGGGTTAAGAGACAGTCAGGAATGAGTAAAACACGTTCTTAAAATGTCAAGTTTTATCTTGGATATATTTCCTGAAATGAATTTAGTAAATTGTCATGCACATTGAGTCATTTCGCACAATTCCACTTAAGAAAAACTAATCCATTCATACAACATGAAATCTCTAGTTTTAGGTGGTCGATTCAGGTGATCGATTGGTTACCTGGTTGATCTACTAGGAGATCAAAAAATCGATCACCTGGACCAAAAATCAGGGAATCAATCTTTTGATCATCCCGTGCGGTCTTATTTCGAGGCCTGTTCAACATTTCAGGGAAAACCCCTGATTGGGATTAAATATCGCAATTCAGATCTCGTTCATTCCAAATTAGGAAGGATATGGATTATTTAAATCGACAAAAATATTTTCATAACGGAAACAGTGCTAGTATTTGGGGTGCAGTTGTCGGTAGGAGATGGGAATTGAGCCATCTCCGATAGACTGCACCCCTAGGAGGCTGACTTTGTGGTGATGGAATATTCTATTCTTGTTCAAATAAATTAAGACAGTTCAATGATTATGTCAAATTTGATGTTATATTACTTTATTCTAAGCTTTAAACTCTACATATTACATATGGCGGCGGCAAAAACACAAAAAAAACTCAATAGCAATCAGGACGCCGGTGGCAAAAACTGATAAAAACTCAATTGAGGTAAAAGAAATAGTGAAATTTCAGTATCCGGTGGCAAAATTTTGGACTTCTATGAATCCCTGGTCATGACATTGAATGGCAAACTCTTTGTTGGCGTGGCATTTGTCGACGTCATGATGGTGGATTGTTGCGACTTCATGCAAAATGGCGGGAAAAGTGGGAGTAGGTAGATTCAGAGCCCTATTCATGCCCTTTTTGTGATGGCGACCTACCTTATATCTGAGTTATTCAAAAACTACATACTTTAAGGAATACATGTTAAAAAAATGAGAAAATTGACATGACTTTTGAATATTCTGAAAACAATTATGTCTCAAATATTGGGTGTTTAACATAATATTCACATTGTACCAATGTGCCATAGGTTGGGTTATACAAGCTGAAAATTAGAAAAAAGTAATACGCTATTCCCCAATTTTTATATCATTTTCTGATATAGGATGACCTTCCTGAGCTATAAAAAAAATATGAGAAAAATGACATGACTTTGCATTTATACCAGGGAGCCACCTTAATTCTAAATCTTAGTAAACATGAAGGCTATCAATTTTGATGTAAAATACACATATGACCTTTATCCGTGGGTCAAGTTGTAATATTGTCTCTGCGATATCTCCAATTTCTAGTTCTGAGATACTGTGGTACATGTCTCAAACTATGGATACACCTTCAGGGTTTCATAGAAGTCCAAATTTTTGCCACCGGATACTGAAAATTCAATATTTTTTTCACCTGAATTGAGTATTTTTATGTTTTTGTCGCCGGCCGACAGACTTCTATTGAGTTTATTTTCTAATTTTGCAACCGCCTTGAGTAATGTATATAACAAATTTTCATACGACCATCAATGGAGCCTGTCAATACCGCTATGTATTTGAATTGTGAAAATAAAGCAACAAACAGATAATTTAACATCTTCAGTTTTATGTTCTTAAATTACCAAGGTCTAAGATACCATCTATTTTCAGCACATTATGTCACATTGTGGATGTCAACAATACAAGATTACACAAGGCAATTCAAATTAATTTTTTAAATTACAAACTTAGTAATTTTGAATGAAATCGAATCACGATGTATCAGTTCCTGGCTTGCAAATGTTGTCCAATTTAAGTATGCAAGTTTTGAAACGTTTCAGCTACGCTAATTAAAAACCACTTGGATCTGGACCAGACTTCCCTTTCAAAATCTTACATTATAAATTTTTGCGTGGGAATTTCAACTTTTTCAAAAGATTTGATGTGAAATTTGTCAAATATTCAGACTAAAATTAAAAGTCCAGTACAACTCCAGGGTTAGATTCAAAAGAGAAATTAAAAAAGAGAGATGAAAAGACAATGCCAAAAAAATTACACGATTGAAGACAAGCAATTGTCATAACTGCAGCTAGTCCTTGGCGACCATAAACTCATAAAATGAAATGAATTAGAGAATTCTGCTTGAAAAGGCGCACAATTTTGTAAACTATTGCGCGAAGGCAGCTGGCTCACTTTTGATAGGATTTTGTGGACTCTAGACAGATACATAAGTTTACCATTTTGGTTATTGAAGGCTGCAAATAAGTGCCAAACAGTTTGACTTATTGAAAGAATGGATTTGCCCATAACGTGTCGTTTGACCTAAATCATGTAAAATGCAGTACGCCAGACTTTTGTTGATGGGGCAAGCATTTGAAATGTTTCTGTGCTGCCCTAATGTGGGACACTTGTTTCAGGATAATAGACAGATCAGTTAAATTCAATGCCAGAAAATGGATGCCTAGTCTAGTAATTTTAAAAATCAACTTCAGTTGTTTTGGTTGTTTGCACCATGGAGGTAAAAATCTGATCCGATTTTACCTCCATGTTTGCACCGTCTCATTAAATTTTAAAAAAGTTTTGACAGTATAAAAAAATTTCAAGTCTTCTTTATGTATCTTTAAATCACAGAATGATCTAGTCAGGTTTATATTGTGGCTAAATCAGTTCGCTGTCTTTGAATTATCCATTTAAACTTTATAAACTACGGTACTATCAAACTTTGGTTTCAGTTTCAACATCGTACAATGCGTACATGCGAACGGGGATGCGAACGACATGCCAGTTTCTTTACAACAACAACACGACAAGATCGTTCAACTTTGAGTGAAAACAAATGCCCTATGCGAAGATTACATCGTCTGCTTTATCATAAATACTATTCAGCGATGGTCAGATATTTACCAGTCCATTCCAAGGAGAGTTAGACGTCTTTGGGCGCTTATTCATTCCCACGTGTCAAACTTTCCCAGCTATTTTTTTTCCGCCACACAGCGCAATTCGGAAACCTCCACATACATTTAGTATGATTACAGGCTTTAGGGTTACCGACGGCATGACCCCGATAACAGTTCGGGAAACGGACATAAATAATTAGCGGTTGGCAAACCGAATTTTAACTGAGCGGTACCGAATCACGCGGAAATGACCGAAGATGCCGACCTATTTTTTCTGGCATTCCCCATTTCCCGATTGTTTGTCCGCAATATCTTTCGATTATAAATTAAGAAATTATGAAGTATTGGCCTTTGGAGACTTCAGTTTTTTCCCAAAATTTCAGTTTTTCCCTTCTAAAACACTCAGACTTCAGTTTTTTGGTGGCAAAATTGAGTTTTTACGGGAGTTTTGACGCCGAATACCGGTGTCAAAACACGACGTGTATGAAACCCTGACCTTATGCCTGGAACAAAGAAAATCCATCATCCTATGTCATGTTTCATCCATCAAATCCACCATACACCACAACGAATACCAGCCACTTCAATCGGAAATATTCCGGAGTGCTTTCGTGAAGTTATGATCTCTCTGAAAATGCCCATATTTGAACAAATTAAGCGCCGACAATGTGTCGTATATTTCGTTTACTTCTGATTGCTTTGCAGTCAGATGTTAATATCCTTGAATGTTTTGACTTACGAGATGCCCTCATGTTGTTTCCTCTCGGACTTCAAAGAGTTTGTCCTCCAGCATTTTTTTCCACATTAACTGGGCCTTCATCTAAATATACAGAGTTCCCATGAAGGTGGCGTATTGTCCCAAAATGCTGTTTGTTCATTGGCTGATATTTTAAACAGACAGTTCCTGTAATAACTGTACAGTACCAATCTGCCTGCAGGGCCTGGCACGGAGGTATGGAGTATAACAACCTGCATTATGAAGGATGAGAAGATCCCTATCAGGGTTCCCAGCCACTCAGGGAAATCAGAGAAAATCATTTTCCAGTTTTCCTGTCAGGGAAAACTCAGGGAATTTGAGAAAAATACCCAACATCAGGGAAAACTTTAAGGGAAATTGAGTAGCAAGAGAGGCTATATGACTGGCTGGCCATATGTTGGCTTTTTAGTGCACACCAGGGATGCACATTTTCCCTCTTAACACTTCATTAAGGGTGTTAAGGGCTTATCTAGCATAGTTTGAACTCTTATCAGGACTAATTCTTTCATAACTGCATGCAATGTGACTATGAATTCTGAACACACACATTCTGGCCAGTGGTTGTCCTTATTTTGCATATCTGTACTGTATCTTCATGTTAAAAACTGTTGAAACTATGACATATTTCTCAGGGAATTTGGGAAATTAATCGGAGAAAAATCAGGGAAATATCAGGAAATTTTGTTTCCATGAAAAGCTGGGAACCCTGCCTATGTATGCCGTCAACATTCAAGGTCACAGCTACATGTAAATATTAATGCAATTCTGTTTTCTCAGATGATTCGGCCATCACTGATTTGTTAACTTGCCTCCTATTGGCTAAAGATGCAGACACAGGTGCTGGCCTATCAGAGAAGGAGGTCAGGGATCAGGTGTTCACCTTCATGCTAGCTGGACATGAGGTCAGTCAGCTTGAACACTACATCTTTTTTTCCACTGAAGTCTACTGTAGAAATCAAGCCACTTCTATTTATACCCCTTGTAATTTGGGAGACCTCTCGACGGAAAATGGGCTTGTATGGGGCGCCGATGTTCCCGGGTAAAATTACATAAACCCATCAGAAGATTCCGGTCCGGCCAGTGATTTTCTCTGGACTTAAAATGGATGACAACACAACACACACATTGCTGTAGATAGCTTTTGCTGCTCGTACATTTCAGTACAATACAATACAATAAATTACAATACCCTACATGTTATTTCTCGTCATCCCCTCGACCATTCATCTTGACCATCCATCTCGACTTCCCCATGTTCGTACTTCCAATTAGACTTAAGAGATCAGACCACTAAAAGCATTCAAATCCGATGTGTAACTTTCATCTACAAACCAGAGATGAGCCAATCAGAACACACCAAATGACTGTGTGTAGGTTGACTTATTCTCTCAGCAGTTACGTCATTTCCCTTAATATGGCAGTAGGGGTGGCCACATGTAGCCACCGTCGGGATATGACTTATACAAGGTCGAAAACAATGTTAAACCCTACTACTCTCCCTCCCCCCCCCCCCCCCACTCCATTTATGTAAAGGACGATGAGGAGCCTGACTAGGATTCGATCACTCAACCTCTGGCTAGGAATTCAGTGCTCTGCCAACTGAGCTAAAATTCCCACTAGATACAAGGTTGTACAAGCACTGACTGAGGTCTCCCGTCGCACACCTCCCCATCTAAATCTTCTCCCCTTCCGAAATTAATCCAGGTTCTGCGGTCCAGAGGTGCACGCTCCTGTCCATGAACCAGTGGTCAGGGCACCATTGTAAAGGACGAGGAGAAGCCAGACCGGGATTTGATCATTCAACCACTCGCTTAAGATTCCAGCCCTCTACCGACTGAGCTAAAGGAAATTCCCACTAGCTACAAGCTAGTACTTGTGCTGGAGAGTGTCTCCGATTGGGCTTAACCATTTACCCTGACAATGTTAAAAGTGAGAACGGTGGGGCATATCTAGCTGTCCCCAAAGCTGTACTGGTACACATAAGGCTATCGAGTGAGGAGCCATTCACAGCTATTGGCATGCTCTGTTCACACGGCTACAAAACGTGTCGGCGACAGCTGGCCTTACCAATGTTGGATTTTAAAGTTTGCTCTTCTCATATACACCACCTAGTGGCGCCACCTAGAGGCCAAATTGAAATATAGTTTCTGCACAATAGAATTAGTAAGACTTAACAGATTCTTTACAAATTCAGTATGTTTCATAGTCAATTGGGTCTGAAATCTCACTGTATAAAATAACTAAGCCTTCACTTTAGAGTAAAAAGCAATATCAAGAACTGCAGTCAGCAATTAATAACTATCTAACAGATCAATCGATACTTCGGCTTGCAAACAAGCAAGTGATGGGTCATTGCACCTTTTACATGTCTGCTGCATGTTTTGTTTATGTAATGCAAAAAAAAAGCATCATTTATAAGATGACCTCACATGGTTCCATCTTTCATGTTGATCTATCACATAGACAAAGGTAGATATCACTTCCACTCAAGACTTCATTCCATCTAAATTCGGACCTAAATTCGGCAGCATCTGACAGTGGCTTTGTTAGTGTGAAATGAAATGCTCTGAATTTCCATATGAAATGGATTATTTCCATAAAGACTTTAATTCATGGTGCATTTATCAAAGATATAGGGCCTATAGTTTAAATTAAATAATGGTTGAGGGAAAACCCGATGAGACAAGTATTTCTTTACAGCCAATCTCTGTTTATATAGTTTACCATATATCCTATTCTGTTGTCACTGATTTCAGACGACGAGCACTTCGCTGTTGTGGTGTCTATATATTCTGGCCCAGCATCCCGAGGTACAGGACAAACTGAGGTCAGAGGTCACATCTATCACCTCGTTCACTACGGATACCCTGGAAAAAGTCCCGTACCTAACAGCAGTTATCAAGGAGACGTTAAGGTATTAACATTTCTCTCTCATCACATATTTGGAACATTAAATACAGGCCTTAATTGTTTTTCAACAGAATTCACGGGAATCCAAATAGATTCTCGCAACACAGCTCCACAGGAATCCACGGGAATCCAATGCTATCATTTCTATACAGATTGATAAAATTTTACGGGAATCTGTTGGATTCCCACAAAATATTTTGCAGGAGTGCTGACGGGAATCGGATTTCTGCCGGATATCCATGGAGAAGCAAGCCCTGAAATATTTTCTGATAGAGAGTACTGATGCTCTCAGTAGTGTGGTAATTCAGTCACCCTATTAAATTCAATCACCCTATTAAATTTAATCACCCTAAAACTTTCAATTTTATGGTTATATTCTTCCATTTCCCTATCATTTCTGTGTTAATCAGAGATGAGGTCTACCCCTTGTTGATGGTGGGCATCCGTACTGTAATGTGATATGGTGAACCACGATTTTTAATTCCTGTTTCTGTTGTGTAGAACAGTGTCACATGAAACGTTTCGATGAAATTCTATGGTGGAAAAAGAGACGTCCGTCTTCAACTGAACTCTATCTGGCCTGGGCAATTTAGGGTGTAATGCAGCCTGGAGGGAGGGGCGGAATGTGGCCCCCCTAAATATTTTTGCTATTGCTAATGCTAAAGCACTGAAAATTACCACACAGTATCTTTGGTTCAAGCTGTAACCGAAAACGTAAAAAAAATTCAAGATGGCCGCAGGAACCATCTTCATCTTTTGCCATTTTTTATCTCGCCTTACGAGGTAAAGGGGAGATATTGTGAGGGGGAAAGAGGATGTCGTCGTCGGTGTCGGTGTCCCCTGCCTGGGAATGATACGGTTTTTGGTTTAGCAAATTAAAAAAAATCTAGAAAAATTAGAAAAAATATAAAAAAAATATGGGGGGTGGGTATGCCACCTGGGGGTACTACCCCTGGGGTGCTCTAATGTTAAAATCTCTATGATAGCGTTTTGCGTTTAGCTGAAGTGCACATGTACATCTGTACTTAGAAAGTTTGTTGCAGTTGTCAGCTGTCATTGGATGATTATGAAACTTGGTACACATGTTTCTTATGATTAGACTTTAGAGGATGTACCTGTGCTATTTTTGAGAAGAAATATTAATTTTTCTTCAAATTATGGCAAATGAATGAGTTTTCTGTTTAGGTAAATTGTACATGTAGGTCTCTACATGTATACATGTACATGTACATGGTGAGTTTGCTGCAGTTGTCAGCTCTCATTGGATGATTACGAAACTTGGTACACATGTTTCTTATGATTAGAGGATGTACCTGTGCTATTTTTGAGAAGAAATATAAATTTTTCTCCAAATTATGGCAAATGAATGAGTTTTCTGTTTAGGTAAATTGTACATGTAGGCCTCTATATGTATACATGTACATGTACATGGTGAGTTTGTTGCAGTTGTCAGCTGTCATTGGATGATTACGAAACTGGGTACACATATTTCTTATGCTTAGAGGATGTACCTATGGCTATGCTATTTTTGAGAAGAAATATTAATTTTTCTCCAAATTATGGCAAATGAATGAGTTTTCTGTTTAGGTAAATTGTACATGTAGGCCTCTATATGTATACATGTACATGGTAAGTTTGCTGCAGTTGTCAGCTCTCATTGGATGATTACAAAACTTGGTACACATGTTTCTTATGATTAGAGGATGTACCTGCGCTATTTTTGAGATGAAATAGTAATATTTCTCCA
Organism: Hanleya hanleyi; assembly: GCA_036873755.1. Taxonomy (NCBI): domain Eukaryota; kingdom Metazoa; phylum Mollusca; class Polyplacophora; order Lepidopleurida; family Hanleyidae; genus Hanleya; species Hanleya hanleyi. The sequence continues at coordinate 11,628 of JAVTVY010046472.1, forward strand.
AATTATGGCAAATGATGGAGTTTTGCGTTTAGCTGAAGTGCACATGTACATCTGTACACCACAGTTTGCTACAGTTGTCAGCTGTCATTGAATGATTATGAAACTTGGTACACATGTTTCTTATGATTAGAAGATGTACCTGTGCTATTTAGGAGATGAAATATTAATTTTTGTTCATATTTTGAGGGTTTTGTCTAAGTAATCTGCCAATAATAATGTACATGTATATACATGTACACCTGTACATGGAAAGTTTTCTGAAGCTGTCAGCTTTCATTGGATGAGTTTGACACTTGCTACCAAAGTTCAATGTGATTCGACGATACATGTGCATGTGCCATTTAAGAAATATGACTTTAAATATGAATTCTTGTCCTAATTATTGCATTTTAGACTTTGTACCTTTCCATTGATAAGGTTTTTGTTGGGCAAAAATTTACAGGTAGATCTGTACATGGAAAGTTTGTTGAACCTTTCGTGGGTTGATTATAAAACTTGGTGGACATGTTTTATGTTTTCCTAGGTCACAGCTCTCCCGCAGTAATCCCACACGGGATTGACCTATCCAGCTGTATTCCCAAATGGCATTGGCCTATCCAGCAGTAATGCCACACGGGACTGACCTATCCAGCAGTAATCCCATACGGAACTCAACTATCCAGCAGTAATTCCAGACCGAACTGGTCTATCCAGCAGTAATCCCATTTGGGACTGGCCTATCCAGCAGTGATCTCACACAGGACTGACCTAGCCAGCAGTAATCCCAAATGGCACTGGCCTATCCAGCAGTAATGCCACACGGGACTGACCTATCCAGCAGTAATCCCAGTCCGGACTGGCCTATCCAGCAGTAATCCCACATGGGACTGGCCTATCCAGCAGTAATTCCACAGGACTGGCCTATGCAGCAGTAATCTCACATGGGACTGACCTATCCAGAAGTAATATGACACTGGACTGCAATATGCAGCAGTAATCCCACATGGCACTGACCTATCCAGCCATAATTCTACATGGGACTGACCTATCCCGCTGTAATCCCACACAGGTTTAGCCTATCCAGCAGTAATCTCACATGGGACTGGCCTCCCCTGCCATAATCCCACACAGGATTGCCGTATGCAGCACTAGGCCCACACTGGACTGCCTATGCAGCAGTAATCCCACACGGGACTGTCCTATCCAGCATTGATCCCATACGAGACTCATCTATCCAGCAGTAATTCCAGACAGGACTGGCCTATCCAGCAGTAATCCCACTTGGGACTGGACTATCCAGCAGTAATCCCACAGGATGCATGTATGCATTCAATACTGCTGCACCTTCGTCGGATGACCCTGCAAGGCGAGATGTTGGGGTTCTCAGAACGCTTGTTTACTTTTATTGGGGCCGAGTTTTCGAAATTTTGCTTTTCCGATTTTTCTACCAAATAAGATAGAGAACAATTAGTTTTGCTCAAATAAAATACTGTTTATTTTTTTAGACCAGAAAAATATGAAGAAATGGGCAGATAATGCTGAAAACATCGCTTGCTGATATATACTACTTGGGCGCCATTTTGAATTTACTCATGATCCTGTGCTTTGGGGGGTGTATGCAAATAGGCCCAAAATGACCCCAATATGATAAGCTTTACAACCTCCACCCGAGCCAGATAGGGTTAACATTCTCAAGAGAGAGAATTATATCATCTCTGGTGTCAGATACTGTTGTAGACTGGTCTTTGCAAAGTTATATTGTTTTGGTTGGAGATCAACTGGCTAATTTGGACATTATTTGTGATGCAAACAGGCTGTTCGTCGTAAATCCATCTGATTCAAGTTATATTTACATAGCTGCTGAGGACATTGGGCAATTCTATTCTGTTGGATTCTCGAATAGCGAGATATTGTGTCGAATAACTTCTTATTTAACCGAGACAGAGAACCACCCTACTGAATCGTCAAGTATGATTATAGGTGAAAACCGCCGGTCACGTGTCAAATTACAGTCAATGGTAGGTTTTTCAGTGCTTTCGTTATCAAGCGTGGGCGTGTGTCTGACCAGACGACAGTGACCACAGCCGAAAATGAACGATTTTCAGCATATCGATGACAGGTATGGTTACTGGTGTCCAGTCATTTTTTGAAGGAGAGATATCGTACTATATTGTCACCAAACGTAGGGTTATTACTATTTCAAGTTAACAAAAATTTTAAACATTTTTGCGGCGAGAGGTGTTTTTAGGTGTTGGTAGACAGTCCATGGTAGGTATTAGCATCGAATTATAGTGTGAGGAAATGAGCACAAAATGAACACGTGGGAACTTACTACCTGCCTCATGTATCACTGACTCATTCATCTCTCGATTCCTTCCACTTGTGTGTGTTTAAGAGGAATATGAACCATTAATAGTATATTCTGTCTGTCTGATATTACGACAGTCCATGGTATCATCATCGGACCGATCGACAGTCCATTGTAGGTCAACATGCACTTGTGAATGATGCACAGAGAGCACATCGTCTGATTTAATGATTCGCCAAATGGACTGTTGCCAAGACAAATGGTAGCTACAATGGACTGTCGACATATCTGATATATAATCATGTTGCCTCATTATAACATTGCAGCTGTTATGCGGCTTCAATGTGAAGTGATTCAACCTACAGTTCATGGTCGCATGACAAATGGACTGGTGTATTCACCTATAATCACACTTGTCGATTCAGTAGGGTGAGAACACAGCATTTCAGTGAATATTCCTACATCATTGCCAAGTATATTAAAAAAAAAAGGGGGTGGGGGGTGGAATCCTCCCTGATTAGTTTGAATTCCATGAGTGAGAACCAACCACAGCTGACAAATTTATGGCAGGTGTTATATTTCTTTGTTTAAGAAATGTTTAAAACTGTTGTCTGCCCTCATTCTCTGAGATGCATGCCTTCCCCGCCTCTGTTTGCAATACACACAGGTGCAGGAGAACAACTCCTGCCATTCAAGGTACCATTTAGTGGTATGGTGTGAAAAATCAACCAATCACAAACAATTCCTGTTAAATTCTTCAAATAAGTGTAAGATTCTAGTGTAAGATTCTGCAGTGAAAAGTGTGAGATTCTGTATTGAAAAGTGTAAGATTCTGCAGTGAAATGTGTAAGATTCTGCAGTGAAATGTGTAAGATTCTGTATTGAAAAGTATAAAATTCTGCAGTGAAAAGTGTAAGATTCTGTATGAAAAGTAAGATTCTGCAGTGAAATGTTTAAGATTCTGTATTGAAAAGTGTAAGATTCTGCAGTGAAAAGTGTAAGATTCTGCAGTGAAAAGTGTAAGATTCTGCAGTGAAAAGTATGAGATTCTGTATTGAAAAGTATAAGATTCTGCAGTGAAATGTGTAAGATTCTGTACTGAAATGTATTATCGACAAGCAGTTTTTGACAACTTTCAGGTGATGTAAATTTGAGTTGGTCTTTTGTTTTGTACATTCGTCTTAAGGAATCCCTGAAAATTGTAATATTTCAGAATGTACAGTATGGCCAACAAGTGACCAGTATCAGAAAACTGTACATATATTTACATGTAGATCAGCGTAGTCCAAGATGACTGGTCTAGGATTGTCAGCATATGCCATGAAAATGCTGGGGGTCATCGTATGGTTTCCAGATAGTATGGATGGTTACTTTGTGGGCATACCAGTACTGTAGTAGATGTCGTAGATCTCTCGGCACTAAAGAAGGAAAGATCTTCTAGCTTCATATCATCTAGCTTCAAATCATTTGACCTACTTCGACCAGACTATATAGCGCACAATATTCCACAAGCTATAAATCAACGAAAGGAACCCTAGATCACGTACGGTACCTTAGAGATTTATTGACATCAGCGCCTCCCCCTGAATCAGGCATCTCAATGAGTACTCGTTGCCGGGGCATTTTCTTTCATGGTTGTTCTGTGTTCCACTGAAGTGTGAATGCTCCCTCAGTTTTACATTTGAAATGGATCATGAAGATGGCAGTTTTGCTTGCCGTGAACACCCCCGTCTCCGGGGGTGGGGTGGGCTGGGGGGAAGTGCTGATGTTCGTAAATATCTAAGTCATTTGATCTATGGTTTTTTGGCAGATAATTTGGCTGTGGAAGTCTGGTGAATGTCGGCCTCTTGATTGACTTGAAGCTGGATCTTTCCTCCTTTATTGGAGAGATATCTACTACGTCTAGTACATGTACTGTAGCTATTATTGAAGAGTATCCCCTATCCAGGCTGCTGTGTTTGAAATGTTGGTGGATCATGTTGATTGCAGGTTATACCCACCAGCTAGCTTGACCTTCCGACAGGCTACAGAAGACGATATGTTTGGAGATACCCGCATCCCTAAGCAAACCATTGTCAACTTGAACATAGGAACTCTGCACAGGTAATATAGAAATGACAATTTGGTATGGAGCATAGCAATTTGTATATTTGGAAATTATTTTCAGCGAAAGAATAATTAACATAGGTAATGTACATCTAAAAAATTTATTTGTCCCCCGACGGCCAAAGTTTTGTTTCCAGACAATAACTTTAGGAAAACTTAACGGTTTCTTCTCAAATTTGGTATGTGGGTACCTCACCTCAAGATCTCGCTTGGGATTGTTTTTCATGCCAATCTGCCAATAGGTGGCTCCACCTGGAGGCCAAGTTAGAATTTCGTGTCTGTCGGACTTCGTTTCCGAACAATAACTCCTGAAAAACTGAACGGATTCTTTTTAAATTTTGTATGAGGGTACTTCGCCTCAAGATTTCGTTTGGGATTGTTTTTCACGCTGAGCCGCCTATAGGTGTCGCCACCTGCGGGCCAAGTCGAAATTTTGTTTTCATAGAATATCTTCTGAAATCCTGGCCGGATATGAAAAATTCGGTAATTGTGGGTACCTGGATCTCACTTGGGATTGCTCTGCATGCTAGGTACTGAAAATTACGGTTCCAAGTCGAATCAATTGTTTCAATGTCGGGGGACTTGAACCCCTCAGGTTTTTATTTGTTATTGGTCATTGTTCACCTCTCTATTTGTATTATTTTTAAACTTCAGCACCAGAGGAAATGTTGTTGGTATGCATTCGTTGTTCAGCATGTTCAGAGCTGTTTGTCATATTTTACCTTTGTTTGTCCATCTGTCCATTCAAGCAATCTCTGGTTCTGCCCTCAGTTTGACACAATAATTTCAACCAGTACCTATTAGGTTTATTGTGATATTATATCGGATTGTTTCATAAACCTCATTGTATGGGATATGGTCCAGCTAGATCTGAATTGTTGAAATCGATTACTATTTGTGCTACATGTACCTATGTATTCCAGATGTTTTGGAGACATCAGGCGATGCTGTTCCAAAATATGAAGAAAATGATATAGTAGTTTTCTGAGAAAACAAAAGGGATATTACATTTTGATGTAGTGGTAGTGAGCCTGCATGTTGTAACATTTGTTGACCGATGCCGATATATGTCAAATCATAAATCGCCTATATCTTTCGCGAATGAAAACTGAGCCAAGTTTTGCTGATGTGGTAAACATTTCTCTTATCAAGAAGAATCATGGAATTTTATTTTATTTAATATTTATTTATTTATATCCTGTTTTTTTCTTCTTCTGTAGAAATCCTAAATACTGGGATGAACCAGGGCAGTTCAAACCGGAACGATTCCTGGATGAGGGTGACATTAAGCCATACACATTCTTGCCGTTCATTGCTGGACCTCGGATGTGCATTGGGTACAAATTTGCCATGATGCAGATTAAAGTTGTTCTCGGACATTTAGTGAGGGAGCTGAAGTTTCAGCCAATCTCTGGGCAGACGTACAAAAGGAAACAGCGAGTCACAATGCGACCTGACCCAGCTCTTGAACTCCGAGTGTCATTGGTGCAATAGGCGGAAGGGCATGAAGGGAGGCATGCTGAATAATTATGTGGCACTATCATAAAGAAACAGGCCCTATCCCCGGGAATGGATCCTGATTGGTGCTGACCCTGCCTCCATGGCTTTTGCCCCAAAGCATTGCCCCACTCCATAACCTCATATATTTTGAAGGCTCTCAACATAAGACACTTACAAGTACAGGAGGAGGGCGAGAAGCATTTTATAGATCAACATTCCAACAACAGTTCCATGGGTATATATAACTTTTAGAGAAGATTCATGAATAATCAGCCAGCCACCATAAGATAATATATGACATAGTCCTCCTATTTTGAGGATATTTGCCAAGCCCTGATCTTTGCTCCACAGTTGTGTTACCATCCTCCATAGATGGAAAACTTTTAGGGATTTCGGAACTCCTGCATTCTAGCGTTACAGGATTGTTGTTTAATACCCTATTTCTTCTAATTATTCAGACAGCAAGACTAAACTTCAGACATATGTGGAAAGAAAATATGCTAATATTCTACAAATTTCACAGGCTATCTTCTCCGTTCTTGGAATATGTAACATATCCATGCCTCAGTATTTTGCCTCAGTTGACATAAAGATGGTTTTTACCCCTCGGCCAACATTTGGCCGAAAGGTATTGTCGTCGTCATGTACGTCTGTCCGTCTGTCCGTCCGTCCGTCCGTCCGTCCGTCTGTCCGTCTGTCCGTCACACCTTTCTCGTTACCAAGATATCTTCAGAACGACTTACCCTAGGCACACCAAACTTGCAGTGCACATCCGTATGCTTGTGACCCAGAACCCTATTGAATCTGGACCTGATTGGTTAGAAACTTTGGCGGCCATCTTTAATTTATGCGAAACCATCACAGCTTTCTTGTTACCAAGATATCTTTAGAACGACTTACCCTAGGCACCCCAAACTTGCACTGCACATCCATATGCTCATGACCCAGAACCCTATTGAATCTGGACCTGATTGGTTGGAAACTTTGGCGGCCATATTTAATTTATGCGAAATCATTAATCTTGTGTATCTTAGGTACCATTTCTCTGTTCAGTGTGAAACTTGGTATAGATCATCGATGCATCAAGAAACTTCAAAGGAATGACCAAACCAGTTTCCCTGATTCGGTGAAAACCTTGGCGGCCATCTTTAATTTATGCAAAATCTTCAATGATATATATCTCTGATACCATTCAAGTGTTCTATACGAAACTTGGTATACAGCATCGATGTATCAAGAGATCTGCAATGTATAGCCACATCAGTTCCTCTGAGTGACGGGAAGGATGGGCGGCCATCTTTAATTTATGCAAAATCATTAATGATCTCTATCTCTGATACTGTTCGAGTGCTCGATGTAAAATTTGGTATATATCATCGAAGCATCAATAGACTTACGATAAATGACAGTTCTGGCGTTTCTGATTGGGCGGAACCTTGGCGGCCATCTTTAATTTATGCAAAATTTTCAATGATATATATCTTTGATACCATTTTAGTGTTCTATATGAAACTTGGTATCCAGCATCGATGTATCAAGAGGCTTGCAATGAATAACCACATCGGTTCCTCTGAGTGGCGGGAAGGATGGGCGGCCATCTTTAATATATGCGAAATCATTAATGATCTATATCTCTGATACGGTTCAAGTACTCAATGTAAAATTTGGTATACATCATCGATGTATCAATAGACAGTTCTGGTTTTTCTGCTTGGGCGGAAACCTTGGTGGCCATCTTTAATTTATGCAAAATCCTTAATGATGTTTATCTTTGATACCATTTCAGTGTTCTATATGAAACTTGGTATACAGAATCTATGTATCAAGAGACTTGCAATGAATAACCACATCAGTTTCTCTGAGTGGTGGGAAGGATGGGCGGCCATTTTTAATTTATGCGAAATCATTAGGGATCTCTATCTCAGATAATTTTCAAATGTTTGATGTAAAATTTGGTATACATCGTCGATGCATCAACAGACTTATGTAATGAATACCGGTTTCTCTGATTGGACGGAAACGTTTGAGGCCATTTCTAATGGCAATATTTTTCATAATCTGTATATTTGTTACTTGACTGCTTGGTGTTCCTGAAGTCTTGTTTTAAATTGAATACATTATGAATGGCTGGCGCCCAGAGCCGAGGGGTTTTCAGATGCGCAGCTTCGTATTCCTGCTTCTAATTCTAAAAATGCTGTTGGAAATAACTAGAAGAAATAGGGTATTGCCTTTTGAAACTACATCAGTCCATGAAATATTGATTGACAATCAATCTAAGGGCAATCATGTCATATTTGATACTGGATATAAAAGTTCACTTAGGATTGAACAACCTCAGACAGCTTGTAGGCTTTCAGGGAAGTAGAATTGATTTGTTAACAGACCAGGTTTACATCGTGCCACCATGTAACCGACAATGATCTCTACCCCGTGACTAAGAAAATCCGTAGTTCAAATGTCTGATCAAAGTTCAGCAATATATTTTGTTAAGAACAAATGAAACATAACTTCCAATTCTTCATTTTGTTATTTTCAGTATAATATCTAACATATGCTCTCTTCAGTCGGCAATGTTTAATATCGCATGTCCCCGTAAACCGACAATTTTCTCAATTTAATGAGCATGAGAAATTGCGGTTCAAACATTGGATACATTTTGTTTGAGACATAAATGAAAATCAACTTATTTGTTACAATTGGTTATGTTCAAAATGCTCAAAAAGTTTGCAAGGTTTATCAAATACTAATTCTATGGAAACTCGTTGATCTGGAAGTTTTTCCATGCACAACTACACAAGCCTACAATATTATCAATCTCGCGACCACGATAAATGGGGTATTTT
>JAVTVY010046473.1:0-21797 GCA_036873755.1 Hanleya hanleyi
CCAAAGAGTTATCTCCCTGGAAAATATGGTTCGAAATCATTGCTACCTACTACTGACAGCTATTTATTGTTGGTTTTACACCTTATTTTATACCAAGTCAAAATAACCCAAATAATCCGATAGTCTTCTGATCTTAAGAACATGTATAAGTGACACAAACACCAATGTACATGTACCATACACAAGCTTTATTTCATATGTATATAGTGCATCGCTAATTCAAGAAGAGAAATATGATGAGAATCTCCCTTTCTCACAGTTCAGTTTTAGGTTCATATTTGCACAAAACAAGAACAAGGAAACAATTGCAAGAAATACATGTACACTAATTTTCCAAATTCATCGAACAGCTCAACAATAAAAATATTTATTTAGTTATCAACATGGGTGATGTACACAGTCAGTCTGTGCTTTTCTTTCCGGAGGCTCTCTAGAGCATCCTCTCGGGCCAGTGTATCAACCGAACTGTTAGGATCGATACACTGGCTTGGTTAGTTGCCCATACTAGTTCTGGATATAAATAGGCCAAGGGGTTCCCCCTAAATCAAACCAATCAATGAACGTGCTAAGCCAGCTGATTATGCCAATCCACTACGAGGTATGAGATGTGACTGGTTTGGATTTCATCATGGGCCGAACTGCTTTGATGTACATATAGGGATGAAATACACATCCTAAGTCAAAGCAAAACAGCAGGCTTGGGTTACTGACATGCTAATTCAAAACAAGCATCGGGGATGAAATGTACGAGATTGTATAACAGAAGTATTGACTCAAGAACTCATTCGAATCACCAAAAATGTCCCGGTAAACCATCTGCGAGGATTTGGGATTTGCCTGGGCTTGTGAGGATGAAGATGCGCACAAACAAACCAGGGGAAAACTATATAAACATACATGTACAGAGATGGCAATATATACATGTACATCATGTTTAACACAAATTGTATGATGCTCTGGGTTACAAACAGAACAACCGAATTCAGGAAAAATGCATTTCTCATTGTTCTTTTTCAATGCGACATTAGCTCAACCCCGGAAGAAGAGCCCAAGGGGTTTTAATATACGCCCGTATATCTGAAATTACATTGGTCCAAATTTCAAGGTTGTTTTAGCCTTGATTCCAATTGGTAGCTAACAGTCCAGAGAACGGTCTACGATTTTGTGTTTCTGAGAATGTAACATATATCACATCTTATATTGAATGATAAACTAAAATGGGCCCAAATCTTGGTAACTAGTTGACCTTGAAACAAGAGCCGAGAGCAGACACATATCCCACACTGAAATCGACAAGTCAAACACACGAAAATAGTAGTTTTCCTGCAAATAGATTTCTTTCAGGCGAGAGAATTTTTCATGAAGGAAGAAGAAAGTGATGAAGTAAACCTTTGTTCTTGAGTTAATAAAAAGGCATGAAGTTCATAAAGGACCCCTCTCCCCGTTAAATTAGTAGATGTATGGTTTTTATTTCACAACAGTTTAACTAAATGTAGCTGTTTCATACATGGGAGAATACTCCACAGGACAAATGTCATACACATGTAGGGGAGAGAAATCTGAATATTCCAACCTAACACAGTCAGTTAAACTTGATTCAGTTTTTTGACCTTCGACAAATTGATCTCAAAATGTATGGCTCCTCTTTGCCATGCGAGTAAGGCATACTCAAAGTTTGGTACCAATCCATACCTTGAAACTAGAGATATCGCATGGACAACAAACGCTAATGGATGAATGGATAGAACGCAACATCGCATTACACAATCTCATCTTCGACAGGCATATGAAAATGTGACTTTTGACGATTTCTTGATTTTGGGGTCACAGTGACCTTGACCTACTGACACAAAAAAAAGTTATTTTTAAAGATTTCTTGATTCTGGGGTCACAGTGACCTTGACTATTGACATTGACCTAAATTTTGGTACATGACAAACCGCCTACCCGTAAATTCTCAATGGACACAAAAAATCATGATTTTTCACAATTTCACAATTTTGGGGTCACAGTGACCTTGACCTACATTTTGGTATGTGACATAAAACCTCAGCGCGCACAAAAGGCGAATGGAGAGGATAGTCGCCGCAATGGAGAGGATAGTCGCCGTATGCCCCCATATAATGCTCCGGGGTGCACCGTGCTGACAGGACCGCTAAATTCAGATGATGGCGATTCATTTGAATAATAATTCAGTGATAGATACAGCCACGGTTGCTTGGTTTGCAGTTGGTGTCTTCCAACCACCTCGCTGGGGGTCTAATTCAATGATAGATACAGAGACCAGTCAAATTTTGGACAGGATTCCCGGCCGCGCGCAAATCGGCGGAAGTGAAATCATATATAGTAAAATAGATGTTTGCCGAACATTTCGATTACTTTTCAAGTCTGCATAATACCTCTGTTGACATAGCGTTAAAAATAATTGGAGCTGCGAGCAGCATCGAGCCGTGGACCAGGTCTACAAAGGGCCTAGTATCCAGGCCTATGCCGGAATGTGGCCGCCAAACCGTTCAGCTAATCGACAGTATTTTTCATTCAGTGCAACAGACCATTGCCTTCACAATATATCTCAGCAGCCTTGTAATCTGTAATCAAGGTTTAAGAGAACACACGCTTGCAATGTGGATAAGGTTTATCACAAAATCCGTGTGTACATATTCCAACAATTTCGATGGTCGATGGCGGCCATCTTTTTCAACGAATGAACTTTTTCAATCTAAGAATAAGAAAACTCGAACCAGTGATCATGTGTACCAAGTTTCACAACGATCGGCTTAGCAGTTTCAGAGAAGATCGTTGCATGTTTCACCTAAATCCAATATGTCCGCCAAACCGTTCAGCCAATCAAAAATATTTGCTTTCAGTACAACAGAACATGGCCTTCCCGATATATCGCAGTAACCTAGAAATCTGTATCTATCAGGGTTCAAGAGAATAAGCCGTTGCAAAATTGGTAAAGTTTTTCACAAAATTCAAGATGGTGGCCAAACCACCTGACGTAGGAGCAAAACTTTTTCATATTCGTGATCGCCATGTCATATAAAATATACTTCATAACTTTCCCCGTTAAATTCCTCTACCTAAAAATCCGACCATTTTGATTGGTCGATGGCGGCCACCTTTTTTAACGGATGAAGTTCTTACCTCTAAAAATGAGAGAACTCAATCCATTGATCATGTGTACCAAGTTTCACAACAATCGGAGCAGCGGTTTCAGAAGAGAAGATCGTTGAAGGTTTGGAGCTAAATCCAATATGGCCGCCAAACCGTTCAGCCAATCGAAAATATTTGCTTTCAGTGCAACAGACCATGGCCTTCCCGATATATCGCAGTGACCTAGAAATCCGTATCTATCAGGGTTCTAGAGAATAAAGCGTTGCAAAATTGGCAAAGTTTTTCACAGAATTCAAGATGGCGGCCAAACCACGTGACCTAGGATCAAAATCTTTGCATATTCGTGATCGCCATGTCCTATAACATATATTTCATAACATTTCCAGTCAAAATCCGTTACTTGAAAATCCGACCATTTTGATTGGTCGATAGCGGCCATCGTTTTTACCAGATGAACCTTTTGAGTCAAATGGGAAAATGGGAGAACTCTGTCCATTGATCATGTGTACCAAGTTTCATAACGATCGGTGCAGCGGTTTCAGAGGAGAAGATCGCTGAAGGTTTTAAGCTAAATCCAAGATGGCCGCCAAGGCATTTGACCAATCAGAATCAACTTGGTGTATGCAATAGGCCAGTTCCCCTAGAACATATCCTGTAAGTTTGGGCGTAATCCGCCTCATCGTTCTTGAGATATCTGTGTACAAAATCATGTGGAATAATAATAAGAAGAAGAATCCGAACGATTTCAATAGGATTATCTGGATATTATTTTCCCTGCTTATCTGGACAGAGCATATGGAAAGTAGTTCGCTCATGTCCAAAACTGATGAAGTTGTTCGGCCGGATTCAAACTGAATCGTGCGTACGTGGGTTTCCCCTATACGTCATAGCAACGTAGTAAAGGCCAACTTCCGCTATTGGAGGCAGGGATGAAATGTGAGCCTGTGAAATGGAGCATGCTCTGTGTGAAGGATGGTTGTCTTCGTCGATGTTGTTGTTATTATTTCCCACCGTTTCATACACCACAATGACAGTAGGTATCATAAAATTGCGTTCTATGCGACCTAAAACGATCCACATGGAAAGGTATGTAGATCGGTGTAGGTCGTATAGAACGCATTTTTATGATACCTACAGTCATTGTGGTATAGGATAAGGTGGAAAATGATCATATTCTTGATGAAATTTTTTTTTAATTCTTGAATTCTTGAAAGTATTAACAGTAACAACATCGACGAAGACAGAAATATTTGTCTATCTAATTATATCTCTTGTTGTCCGTGTGACATAAATCAAAGCAAAAATAAAAGACTGTAACGCACATTGTCATTTGTGTTTGAGTTCTTTGGGTAATTAGGTTGATTGATGAGGAATGGGGGACATTTCTTTGCTCGGTCGACCCTTCCCGCCAAATAAACCTAATTAACCAATTAAAAACGGTAACGAGTCCCTGTGGGATCTATTTGTATATGTGGTAGCCAAACGAATTACTTGCGAACAGGAACATAGATCCGTTGAAAGGATTGTGAAATCGATCAACTTGGTTCTATAACACAGACTGGTTGTAGTCGAGAGTATATGCCGTCATATTGTGTTTAGGAAGGGAGACTATATATAATATGCATGGATGGCGGCATATACTCTAGACACAACCTCTGCTCGACAACAAATAAAATGTGTATTGTCAAGATGTGACATTGGTGCTGGTAAGCCTTGGTTGCAGAGCAGAGAACAAGTTTTCATAAGTACAGAAGTAGTGGCTACTACTCCTACTGATGACGTCACCAGTGGTCTACACCACGAGAGCTTCACTTTGACACCTCACACGACGCATTCGGACCACGGATGGTCCCTCAAACACACTCCACGCACCCCCAAAATTGCTGCTTTCTATAATACGGCCAGACTGCTCATACGCAAAACTATGAAACCGGACTAGACACCAGTCCAATCCGACGCTACCCCAAGAGAACTTCAAAATAAAACCTCATACGGTCCAATTGGACCACTATGGGTCCATCTCGACCTCAAAACGTCCAATCAAATACATTTTTTCTACTGCGCATGCGCAGATAGACACTATTCCCACCCCACACCCATTCATGTGGATGCTCCCTCACGAGAGCTTCATGATGACATCTCACACAGCCCAATCGGACCAATAGTCCCCAAAGTCCCCAAAATATCCACCCCAGCGCTACTTGCCCAGTGCGCATGCATGCGTCATGCGTCATCAGAATAGAATAGAATATATTTATTGCCAAATCAGGCGCCCACGCGGAGCATACAATTATTTATCCCTCCCCCCCCCCCACATGATTAATATGATTATAGGACAATAACAAGAAATGAATTACATTGACTCCATTACCACGGCGTTGACCCACTGGGGGTGCGGTCTGCCGGAGATGGCTCCATTCCCATCTTCTACCGACAACCACACCCCCACCTGGGCCAGGGACCCACCAGGGCGAGCCATATCGTGGAAGACAGTCCAGCCCCCTGCCCAACGACAGGCACACCCGAGCAGGGGCGACAAATGAGTATAGACACGCAACGAAACGTTATATACATGAATATCCAATATCATGCTAATTGTCGAAATGATACACGGTAATTATATTGCAAATATTTGAAAGCATCAGTGACTTGTTGAATAGGAATCTTACTATTTAGTCATAAGTGGATCTAAATAGAATGATGATGATGATCTTCGCTGAGGTCCTTCTCATCTATCAATTAATATACAGTCAGTAGTTTACTGGAATGTTCTGGGGATTTAAAAACAAATCGTGAACCTTGTAAAAATATGCCAAGGGACTGTTCATTTTTACCAGGGGGTAGACCGGGGGAATCAGGGGGAGCGGGAGGCACTAACATTTTCAAATTCAGGTGGGGGGACCAAAATTTTTGGAGGTTTGGTTCGGGGGGGGGGGGGGGGGAACAAAATTATCACAGATAGAACACCTGAATTCAACCCCGGCGTATTTCTATAACGCCAACATTTGAGAACATGAACCCATCCCCATGTACCACCTTTTGGCCCTGGTCGGGAGATATTTATTTTGAGATTATTTTGTTCCAGCATATTCTCAGCTGAGATAAGAATGACAAAATCTAATAATTGCCAACTGAACTAATCCTCCATAAACATGACTAATCCTCCATAAACAAACATCAAGTATACACATTCGTAGACTGAATGAACATTACATAATAACCTAGTCCTTTACTTTGGTTCAACCCAGATGGGAAGATATATCATTGACAGCAGCAGAAATACCGGGGCAATTAAATGCTAGTTTAACCATGATTTAATACAGATACATCCAGATTGTGTTGATCATGTTTAACAGAATACAGTAAAACCTAAACAGTTAATTTCCATATTATTCGGGGGAAAAGTACCAGCCGGCAACAAAACAAAATTCATTTAATTAATTTAGAAAAAATCTTTTCAAAATAAGTAAAACATTAACACTGTACAATACCTTATCATAGGGCGACGGGGGGAAATGGCCACTGCATTCTGATAGTACCGGTATATTTCGAAATTTAGCATTAGACTTTCTTAGTTTTAACATATTTGATTACCTCAATAATAGCTAGGATTAGGGACAAGTTCTAATCAACTTACGTGCCCTCTCGGAAATTACATACAAAGATAAATAATTCGGCGGCAAAACAGACATTAACTTCGGCATACAGACTTTCTTCCACATTTATGTGTAAAATGTGAACTTTTTTGAAATGAAATAAAATAAAGTTTTGTTGAAAATACATATTTTAATAAGTAAAAAAAAAAACAAAACAAGAAAACTATGCTCATACTAGTAAAATCAAATACAGGGAAGGTAAACAGTCCATGACGGGAAATGTCCGAAGGGAAACTGTTAGCCAGGGGAAGTGTGTGCGCGGCGATTATCCTTTCGGACCTGGTATACCAGGACAAAATGGCAATCGACCAACAGTTACATGTCTTTTCTAATCTCTCTCGATGTCTTTGGGGTGATAGTTTTAAATATGTCTTTGCAATAGTGCCCGAAGTGAACTTGGGATATCGGGGAAGGCAGATCGGTACTTATACGTTGTGTATTGATGGTGGGATGGTGATCGGATTGAAGATAAGTGCGGCTGATGATTCAAGACAATTTCCATACAATTTAAGCTACGGCCCTGGCATAATGGGAGACAAGGCTATTCGAAGGTTGGATTCAAGATTGCATGCCGCCCTCGACGCGCCGAAAGCAAGGCATATTGTGTTTCATTTTCGATAGACTTTTCGACTTTAAAGCTGTCAATTTTCATATCAATAGTGCTGAATATCACTACAGGGGTTTATCCACCTGTCCACTCAAATTTGAACATGAAAAAATCCACATTAGTATGTAAAAATATGTCGAAAACAGAAATGAAATCGTTCAGTTTGACGCCTATTTACATGATACGAGACGATCGAGAGTCTTTTGGTGGATTTTTTTATATGCATATGTTCGACGAAATCATCATGTAGACATCGGGCATGATGAACTAAAACAGTCGACTTTTAGAACGGAAAATGTACGTCGGAAGAAGTACAAATAGAACCAGTCGCCATGAGAGCATTCGAACATTTATGCTGGTCTTCTCTGAGGTCCGCGCGTCTGTCATTTATAGCCGGGTCGCTGCAGCGCAACCGCTACATTACGGGCTACCTACCAAGGTGAAGACATATGGGTACAGCATTTCGGTTCCTGAGTAGGTTTGAGCGACAGAACGTGAGGGGACCATAGTATGGAGGAATTATCATTCTTCTAATAGAAGCACCGAGAAGAATCACCAGCCACGCATCGTTTTCTGCTTTGATTTGACACAAGTCTCTAACCGACTGGATGTATGGGGAGGACGGAGATGGATAGATTTCTTCTGCGTAGTTGACGGATTTTACAATTATGATTAACACCAGATCTGAAAGTACGCTCTCTATCGCCAAGATCAGGAGCGACTATTGTAGATCTATTTTCCGTAGGTCTGGACTTTCAACGGCGGATGGAAGTTTGCAGGAAGGCTAACATACCGGTAGTGCCCGCCTACGAAGCTGGGTCATCATAACTCGGTGAAATTTCTCGGTTATCCAATTTTGCGCCCCGACAAAAAATGCTGAAACAAAAATAAAATAAATATTAACTGCTCCACCCCTGGCCTATATACAATAAAATGTCACACATATGATGAACAAACATTTTGAGATGCATGTGTTTCACAGTATTTATATTGATATATGCTCATGAAACCGACAAGATTCGAATGACCATCCTATAAAATTATATGCAAATAATTTGCACATGCTATTAAACGTGTGATCATCCACATGTGCGAGCACCTTTTATTGGTTTCAAATCCTGCAATTTGCACACGTTTCTATAGTCTAGGAAATATTATCAAATATCCATTTATCATAACCGTGTGTAACATATGCAAATAGTCATATATATCATCTATGTAGTGCACGTTGCAAATATAATGAAATACGAAAATGTCATTACATGAAACCTAGCAATTTCATGCGTGTTATGTTCAATTTTACCAACTCATCATCCATATAGGAAATGTTTCAGAAATATACAGATTTAATAATCCAAGTGAAATGTAGATAAAAACCATTGATTTCACCGTACATTACACGTATAAGGAAGACTCGTATGTACAAGCATGTATCACAAGGTGGTTACATACATCATGTCCATATGCCAATGACCTGGCCACTGTATGGCGGTATAACAGATAAACGGAGCCTTTTCAGTCCTATTTCCAGGAGGGGGTGGGGGTGGGGAATCGGGGTGGGTGTGGAGAATATTATTGAAGATCAATTTATTAGCCATTCAGAAGGGTTTTTTTCAGTTGAAACTGCATAAGAGTGAATTTGGGGGTATTCCGGAGGAATATTTTTAATCTATGGAGCACTTTGCACCCTTCAACCGTTGAATTTAAAATGCCAATTTTTTGGTCCATCCCATCACACTATCGAACCACCAGTAAAACGCATAAATGGTTGTGTTGTGTCTTTTGTTGATTTTTATTCCATTTTGATATGTCTGGGTACTTTTGTTAGGAAATTCAGCTTGTTTTGAAAAATTTGACAGATGACCATGTTGTAGCCCCATAAGAGCAGGGAAATGAACGTCCTCTACTCCCTTAAATGTACAATTTTCTGTAGTGGGACTTCGCCTGCTATAACTGAAGTAGTCCGACAATAAACATACGAGTATGCACCATTCATTAATCCCATGGATGTTAGATTCACCTGTTGAATCAAACTAATATTTGTATCGAGATATCAATGCAGTCAGCTAAGGCCCTCATAGTTGTTTTTGACATAAAGGTCTGTTTTGTTTTGCAAATAGAGATGATAAACCACTCTCTTTAACACAACACGACTCCGTGAACTCTCATTTAAGGATAGCTATCCCCTTAGAGGCAGGTTTTGCACCCCCGTGACAATTTGTCTTCTGTACCAATAAATATACAAGATAACCATAATAAACTATATATTTTATGAAAGCGTATATCGTAGGGATTTGAATCGTAGGGATTTGAATAACCGACACTGATATTATGTAGCTATTATTCCAATTTAAATTAATTCAAACGAAAACAATAGCGTCCATTTTTCAATTTAAATTTTATGAAAACTGTTGATTTTGTTTCAACTTTGATGGTATACCTTGATAGGAGACGACTTGAACTAGTAAACTATATCTCATTTTTTAAAATTATTGCCTGGTTTTGTTTTTACAGCAATTTCACTAAAATAAATGGAAAAAACGTACTATTTTACGATAATTTATCTTTAAAGTTGAATAATTAAAAAACGAACCCAAACTTATAAAAAGTGAAATAAAATTTACTAGATCACCTTATAAGTAATAAGCATGCCAAATTTCAAAAGCGTAGCATGGATACTTTTCGAGAAATAAACGTTTAAATCTCAGATTTTGTAAAAAAATGAAAGGCTAGAAATCGAGTAAAATGTGTCCAGCTAAACATCTGAAGAATTAATCCTAATTTTTTGCTTGAATTATATTGTCAAATACATTTTATATCTGTCTTATGGGACCTACTCGAATTCCTATTTATTTTTGATAACTATTACACTAAGTTTATTCATCAATGTGCTTTAAAATCCAATTTTAACTTTAAAAACTTGCTAATACTTGTTCAGGTGAGAAATGTGAATATTTGAATGAAGAAATAAAACAGAAATGACCAATTTTGAGCCTCTAACTGGATAGCTATCCTTAAATGTTAACTATTCTTGATACGTTTTAAGCTCTGTTGGGAGATAAATAATCGTAAAATTTCCATCGCTCTCTTCGAGAGAAAATAGTTCTACATAGCGCGGACTAATACCTGAAGCATTGATTATGCATGTAGAGCTTTGCTGCCTTTCATAATCACAGACAAGAAAATAGTTGTGTTGCAAAGAAGTTCACGTTTATGGTAAGCCATAGGGGACGAAAATCGGCATTTGATGTAGACACATATACTTAGCCAATCACAGAGCTGTTTTACGTGTAGACATTAATTATTATCTGTCTACATACAATTTAATTCGATATCATATCGAATTATTTTATATCCGTATACATATTATTTAGATACTGCATCAAATATTTCGATGCTATATCGAATAAATTTGCATCCCCATTCAAATCATTTAGATACTGTATTGAATCAATTTGTATCTGTATACATATTATTTAGGTATGGCATCCCAATATTTAAATTGTGGCTGGCCGTAGGGGACAAAAATAGGCATTTGGTGTAGACACATATTCTTAGCCAATCACAGAGCTGTTTTATGTGTAGACATTAATTATCTGTCTACATACAATTTAATTCGACATCATATCGAATTATTTTATATCCGTATACATATTATTTATAGATACTGCATCAAATATTTCAATGCTACATCAAATTGATTTGTATACGCATTGCAGATGATTTAGATACTGTATCGAATCATTTTGTATCCGTATACATATTATTTAGGTATGGCATCCTAACTATATTTCGATGTAGCATCGTATTGAACCAATGAAATCGTCGGAATTATAGACACCATAAATTACTTCTGCTCCTATAATCTCAACAGTCAATTAATAGAACAAACTTTTATGAATAAGTTTGTCGCGCCTCGTGGTTGGAAATGGTTATTGCAGTATGGCGGGAGAAGCGTCAGGCGCATAGATTCGTTTACTTCTCTTCTAAAGCTATACAGAAATTGCTCCCTGTCTGTACCAGACTTGTTTCAGGAGTTGAAAAATGGCGCCGTGGCACATGTGGCCGCGCGTGGAATCTGTAAGGCACGTCGTCATTGGTTGATCCATTTTTACAGGAAACAGAACATTTTGTGGCGGAAGCGATTACTGCATGTCATACATATTTCCAGTGGTCGTGATTGATTGAATTATGTATGACATATTTAATGAATTATGTATGACATATATAATGAATTATGTATGACTGATCAGCGATACGGATTTGATATTTTTGGAACATCATGATGTCTTGCCGGCATCATTGAAAACTGTTGACCGCTTCTCTCTTGCAAGAAACAAGCCTATGTTTATGTATACTATGATTGTCTTTTTGAATTTGGTGCTAATACTGTTATGTGGAAAATGGAATAGGTCTTTGGATTATGGACGCGGATATTCTCTAATGGACGACGGCTGGATTATGAATGACGGACTAGACGCTTGTAATACATAAAACTGTTATATGATTGACTGAAATGTGTCTACACCAAATATCCATTTTTGTCCTCTGTGGCCAACCACACTTTTAAATATTGGGATGCCATATATAAATAATATGTATACGGATACGAAATGATTTGAATGGGGATACAAATCAATTTGATGTAGCATCGAAATATTTGATGCAGTATCTAAATAATATGTATACGGATATAAAATAATTCGATATGATATTGAATTAAATTGTATGTAGACATATAATAATTAATGTCAACACGTAAAACAGCTCTGTGATTGGCTAATAATATGTGTCTACACCAAATGGCGATTTTTGTCCCCTGGGGCCTACCATACACGTTGGGCAGCTTTGCTGATAACACCTTCCGACTATGCAGATAGTTTATCTGAACCGATTTCCTGAGATGGGGTCAGATTGGAACATGTTTGTTTATATACTCGACCTATGTATGCGATGAGCTGACGCTACGCGAACAAGTCTGTACTTTCATATACTACGTAACGGGTTAGAGCAGAAATGATCAACTTAACGTGTCTTCATATTCAATGCTACACCAAATTTAGTTATTCTGGGATAGGATCAAGACGACCAGAGAGCGAACATCTAATTCACTAGCAGATAGTACTAAGCTTAATTCATAATGCAGCCAATAAAACAATCCCTGTGTCAACATGGGTATAGGTGAAACTATGGCAGAAAATGAGACAATAGGAGATCAGTAATATTTAAGAATAGACCTCACTCTATTCTCATTATAATTCTTTTCATGCAAATGGAGTGTGGGAGTGAACATTATTTTCACCTATTTTCACGGCTAGACTGTGAGGTCAGGTTGACCATCGACCTGTGCGCTCTCCAGGTGTGTCACAGATATATCTCCGAGTCCAATTTGACAGAAAACACTGTGGGAATACAGAGTGACAAACTCACATTCAGCAAGTCTAATATTTACATTCATATATCCCGATAACCTGTGGTTGCTTTTATCATTAACTGAGAGATAACAGCTTTTATATTGGAGATCGAGATGCTATACGATCGACGAAGTTGATATATAATGATGATGGGTAAGATAATGTCAACAGATAACAGTACTAGCACCAAATTCAAAAGAAGAGAATCATAGAGAAGAACGCAACTCCGAGTAGGGATGACAATTTCATTCTGTGTATTTCGCTATTACTTATAGCATCTTCAGCAGTGAACAAAGTTACAAACAGCTCTATACGCGCAGTATATATACTTAGCCAATACACATATATGAATAGGTAAGCCAGTAATGTCAATCAGGTAAGACAATGGCATTTTAATATCCGTCCAACCTGATTGACATTACTGGCTTGCCTATTCAATATGTGTATTGGCTAAGATCACATTATATCTTTTATATATACTGTGCGTATAGAGCTGTTTGTAATTTTGTTCACTGCTGAAGATGCTATAAGTAATAGCGAAATATACAGAATGAAACTGCCATCCCTACTCGGAGTTGCTTTACTTCTCTATTATTGGAAAATCACCAGTGGTTCCAAAAGAAAATCATAGATTTTGCAATAGAGGGGGAATTTGGTTTTTAATGTCACACTCAAGGTTGTTTCGCCTATATGGTGACAGTCAGTTTGGTTGGTGGAGGAAGCCGGAGTACCCGGAGAGACCCACCGCCCGTCGGCAAGTAACTGACAAACTTCCACACTATACGAGCTGGGCTGGAATCCGTACCTGTGTGAAGGCTAAGAATTTTCGGTGGCTACGAGTGTCCGGTCACTATATTCTAACTCAGCTACGATATTTTTCTCCACATTGAAGACAAGTGTCCGTCCTTGGGTGCAATAGGAAAAGATATGAAAAAGGGGCAATCCATCACACCGGTTCAGTGGTAGAGGCTATAGAGAAGTGGTCTACAGTTTTCAACGATGCGGCAACACATCTTGATGTTTCACAATATCAAATCCATCTCGATGATCAGCAATCTTAATTCATCTGATTTTCGTTGTAAAGTCGTTATCTGGAGAATGATGTATCTCAGTCACGCTTTGATTATGTATGTTCATATGGACGTCCATATGAGCATCATGAGGATCCTAAAATACATGGGTTCAGATTGCCCCTAACTGCCGGGCTAAGTGGAATTAGACGCAGTAATGTTTTGTGACGTTCATTAAAATCTTCAGCTGATAATAAAGGATTCTTAGCTGGTTTCCTTAAGTGGCATTTAGAAGTTGGGAAGTAGATAAATAAACAAATTGCTTATGGATAACAACTTCTAGTTTATACAAGATTCTTAGCTGGTTTCAGGAGTCCATCTGGTTAACAAGAACCTATGGGGAATACCATTGTGCTTATATTTATCAACTTCGTATACCCAAATCGAACTCTACAGCTTCCAGTCTAGACCTAATATCACAGGGTTTTTCTTCAGAATACGGTTTGATGATGTCATAGCTTTATAAATATTTCGTGGTTCATCTTCTGATAAGTGCCCCTCTATCACTTGTTCAATATTCAAATTTGATTGGCTATTCTGAGGATTTTACTCAAAATAAGTTAAGTGTTAAGAAAATTTTAAGATTGTTTTTCTTGTTTAAGAAAAATTTGGAGTGGAGTAAGTATATTTTACTTAAACAAGAAAACCTTAAGAAGTTTTCTTTAAAAAAATCTTGTTTTAAGAAAAATTCTTAATTTTTTCTTGTTCAAGTAAAATATACTTACCCCACTCCAAATTTTACTAAAACAAAAACAAAACACAAAAAAAATCTTAAAATTTTTCTTAATATTTGAGTAAAATTATCTTATGCCAAGAAAATTTTAGGGCATTATCTTAAATAAGTAGGGTATTTTTGGCAGTGCTAGGATAGTCCAAACATCTGCAGAGTTGACTTGCGCAAGTCATTATCCTTTGGGTAGCATTCTATCAAGTCTCGTGGCAAGTATCGGGCATCAGGCCACTAATAATTTGTTACTTGTTATGTATTAGCATAAAAAAATCACCAAAACTCCAGAAGACTCTTGATGCATAACTCCACTAGGCATGACGATATTCACCTTGTGGGACATTAAGTGTTAAAGTCTTGACAGAAGTTGATCATGGAAATTGACATCTGACCCGTGTTACCGAATGCCATTCAATTTGTAAAAAGGGATCAGATCTCCATCTACCATGCTTTTCTCAAAGTGGCACAAATCAACACTAGGACGTATAGTTTGAAGTCTCATCTGCAATTTGAAATACCAGGTGTACCAGAAATGCTGAAAAATCACAGCTAATAAAATCCCCAATGGTCTGCTCTCAAATTTCTAAACAATGTAGTTCGAGGGTGGTTAACTCCGGTCTGATGCCATCTGGCATCAGCTTACTAATAATTCCGTTACTTGTTATGTATTAGCGTAAAAAATCGCCAAAAATCCAGAATGTCACGATGCATAAATCCACGACAATATTTACCTCGTGGGACATTACCAGTAAAAGACTTGACAGATGTTGACCGTGAAAATTTTAACTTGCCGCCATTGACAGCTGACCGTGTTACCGAATGTCATTCAGTTTGTAGACAGAGAGCCTTTTCACCTCCATGTATCCTTCCACCATGCTTTCCCCCAAAGTGGTCAAATCAACACCAGAAAGTACAGTTTGAAGCCTCATCTGCAATTTGAAATATCAAATTTATCAGAAATGCTGAAAAATCCCAGCTTATAAAATCCACAAATATCTGCTCTCAAATTTCTAAACAAATTAGGTCTAGGGCTTCGAACCGGAAGTGATTAACTCCGGTCTGATGCCTGTCAGTCATGGAACCATTGTTAAAATAAAGAATGCTCTCATCTGAACAAGCAATTCCCATACCCAAACTATCCTGAAAAGATACAAATAAAACTATTAAAAGATAGAGATTTTACAACCTAAATAACAAGAGTAACCCCTTTATCATTTCCTCTCATTTTGTCCCATATGACTTAATATTGGGGTGGAAATAAAAGTAGACTATCCTTCTGCCTAGAATAAAAGGTAAACAACATTGATTAGATATGTCAAACACATATTTTATTATTTTTTATATTATTTTAATTCAATTTGTATAATTTTGTTTCAATTTAAAACTTTAAAAAAATCACGATATGGCAAAACACAATCCGTTTAAGAGCTGCTTCGCTAGGCTACATCTGGTAAAAAAGTTCTTCATGACTTTTTCCATGTAACCAGTGGGTCATCACAGCATTATCTCACGGGTATTAACATTGATGTTGATAGAGAAATCAAAAACATGTTTAAACATATAATAGGTCACATCAATATACATAGTTGTGTACACAACACATTCAACAATATAACACTGAGGTGTTCATGGTATACACAACCCCCACATAGAGAATATCTGTTAGTTCAATTGAATGTAGCTACAGATAATCAATATCTTTTTGGTAGTAATGGATAGATGAAGTTATTAATTATTATTAGTTATTGTTACTGAGAAAACTCATAACAAAAATGAAGAAATATATCCTTTTGTTTCATTTTAAGTCGACTGCTGCAATGTTTGCAAAGAGACAGCACCTGTCAAAACAAAACATAGAAAAAGTACATAAAAATGGGAATAAAATCCAACATATCTGATGATCACTTGCTCAAGGACAGTTGAAGCTATAGAAACCGAGGACATCCCTGGATCCATGAAATTACTACGACCAAAGAAACCGGTTCAAATCTGAAAGACATAAGAGATAAAAATACTGATGATACACAAGGCATGGGGATGATTAATAACAAGAAGATGGTTCAGATGTGGAATGATGTGATCGAAAAGCATAGAGTTACTTCCCCTGATTGTGATATTCTGAAAGTTATAGCCAGTGAAAAAAGTGGGGTATGGGATGCAATGTGTTAACTGTCAATATCTTTCTCGTCATTATAAACTATATGAAGAAGTCAAGACAAACAAACCTGGACCAAATGCTGCTGCCATCAATTTATCCCTGCAAGCCGGTCAACAAGACACAATAATGGGCAATTCCAGAGCCAGGTTACTGTTAGCATCAGTGGATGTTCCTCCTCCAGCCCGAAGTGGCATGCAAAAGAACAGCAAACATGGTTGAGACTGCTGTAACAGAGTTGAACAAGAGAGACATGAGAAAAAAACTGGAAGCCATAAAAGAAGTTAACAAAGTGCGCGGGGGTGCAATGTCTGAGGTGAACTTACCTGTTGATGCGAGATATAAAAGCACCAAAACTACAAGTTCAAGAAAATGCACACAGAATGCCTCCCAAGCCATAGCTATAGGATCTGACATATCAACAGACAGAAAATATATTGCTGCTGTTATATTCCAGAATAAATTATGTTGGACTGGTACATGGCTCATTGGAAAAGGAATGGATATAAATTGCCCGGGTGGGCATGAAGATTGCACCTCAACTCTCAATGTGAATGTTCCATGGTTAGAGTTCGAGATAGGAAAGGCCATGGGAAGTGATATTGCTATGCAGGAGATGTTAGTAAGATATGTCACAACATATGGAGATGGAAAATCTGCAAAGGGGGTGCAGGCTGGATGCAAATCATGGAAAGTGACCAGGTTCGCTGACCCAACTCATTTAGGGAGATCCAAGTAAGAAAATGTAGCAGTGCTAAGTTTAGTGAGGATATGTTCTGGGAAAAGACAAGAAATTAAAAAGAAAGCCCAGCAAGTCCTGAGTCAGGATGTAGAAGCCAGATGTAGCATGGTATTTGAAGACCTGATGAAAGTACTTATTGGCAACTTAAAGAAAATCAAAAACCATCCTCCGAGTGTGCTGGAGGTCACACTTCTCTGTTACTCTGGAGATTGTTCGAAATGTGGGAGAAACTCTTTGGTGTGTGGAGGGGGTCATTCGAATAGTTGGTGGCTGCGGTCCATGTTCCTTGCTACCCATAAGATCTGTAATCTGAATATGACAGAAAATGACAAATTTATTCTCCAGGAGATTCTGAAAATAAAATTAAGTGAAAGTGCTTTGATTCAACTGAGATTCAATACAGACACGATATTATCCATCATTATGAATATGATGTAAATTCCACTCCACATTTGACTTTAAATTTTTTTTTTTTAATAATTGAAAATTAATAAAAATTAATTCAAGAAATAATTTAATTTAATTAAAAATTTAGTAACCAAAATTTGAAATAATCTCAATATTTGCATGCTGTTCATGAGTCAGCCTGAAAAAAATAATGCGCTGATCAAGTCAAAACTATAGCCACAGTGACGATTTAGACTGCTCTGGTCAAATGTGAAAATGTGTGATGACAGGCATCAGTCTACTAATAATTCCGTTACTTGTTATGTCGTAGCGTAAAAAATCGCCCAAAAACCAGAAGATTCACGATGCATAAATCCACTTGGCATAACAATAACTACCTTGTGGGACATCACCAGTGAAAGTCTTGACAGATGTTGACCATGGAAATTTCAACTTGCCGCCAATGACAGCTGACCGTGTTACCGATGTCATTCAACTTGTAAACAGAGAGCCTTTTCACCTCCACTCCTCATGTGTCCTTCCACCATGCTTTCCCCTCAAAGTGGCCAAATCAACACCAAAAAGTTTAGTTTGAAGCCTCATCTGCAATTTGAAATATCAAATTGATCAGAAATGCTGAAAAATCCCAGCTTATAAAATCTACAAAGATCTTCTCTCAAATTTCGGTACAAAGTAGGTCTAGGGCTCCGACCCAGAAGTGATTAACTCCGGTCTGGTGCCATCTCGTAGCTACTGAGAATGTGCGCCAGATAGTGCAGAGTATCACACGCTCGTACATCAGAGGGGATTACAACACATATGAGGGATCAAGTGATCAGTTAACGACACAGCAGCATATAACCGCTACTTCTCTTGTGATTACATATAACATGAGATAAAAATACATTGAGGTGAAGCACGGCATGTCAAGTTTAATCTATCACAACAAAGGTTCGGTAAAAGTTGTGCACTCAAGGTGTTAGTGAACAGAGTAATATTGTTGTTGCAGAGTGCTATGGAAATTGCTGAGAAGCGTATGCCTGAAGAAACTGGCATTGTATGTGCAATGCATTTAGTTCCTGGACCTAAATACCAAATATTAAGCGTGGAAGCCTGTAACCGAACAATAAAGTGAACACTTTTGTTCAATTCAAATTAAACGCAATATGGAATAAGCTCCTGCAAAATACAGACAAATATTGGTAAGGACGGACAATGTTTATGTTTTTTTCCTAATTTAAATTTGTTCATTTCTATATGAAAATTAATTTGAGAAATTGTTTTAAATTCATTGTCAACTATTCGGTTAAAAATGAATCGCCCTTACCATATGTGTATTTTTTCTTCTGAATTTTGCAGGATCTAATCCGATATCACATTTAATTGGATTAACCAAAAGTGACACAGTCTAATTGTAATGCTTACATTTTATTGTTGGGTTGAATACATGCACGCTCAATATTTAACATTTACATTAGTCCAGGAACTAAATGCCATTTTCTTCGGGCAAACTCTTTTCAGGAATTTCCAAATAATCCGCACAGGGATAACTCCCAAGATGTCAGAGTAAAAAGATGGGAGAAACCCTCAATCCAAAGCGTAGGTAGACTGAACATCAAGTTCCATCAGATAGCAGAAATTTTCGTTGTTGATTACAGTTTTGAGAGAAATACTAAGTCTATTATTCATTTGAAAAAATACGAATGCTCATTTTCCTTTTCATATCGGTTCTGTGTGATCTATCGGGTGGCATGCTCTAAATGAAAGGTAACATACCCATTAAGAAACATGAATTATTTGAGCATTGGCATTCGAAGTTTTAGCGTCAGGGTAGATTTCACTACCGGGAACTTACTCTTACATTTTGTCATCAAATCGTGCAATATATCATAAACTTTGGTGTTCAATGTATGTGGATATAAGCCTCAAAATATCTCACGAAAGAGCTTAACGTGAGAGGACAACTATGCCACAGACACGCATATCTGAGATATCATTCAGATCGATAGTTTAAGGTCAGAAGCCACAAATTATCCCCATCTGCTAGATATTGGGGATATCATTCATGGGGTTTTTTTTTTGTAGTTGCTTGGATTTCTGGATTCAGAATGGGCGACATTTTGTTAGTCTTCTCTCTGTAGGTATCGAATTTAAATGTTGTGATTATATATTTAAAATTTCTAGTTCTCTGGTCCTTCCATACTAATATAGTGTTGGATGCATTAAAATGCAAAGCAATTTTTTTATTGAAGTTGCTGTCATATAAGACGGACCGTAGTGCCCCTCCAAACAGGTGATAAATGGTTTCTGATTCTCCTTTACGAAAAAAACAAAAACAAATTGCAGTGTGCATCCTTCTCCGGATCGATTTTAATCATAAAATAGTTAGTAGTCAAAATTCTATTGGATATACGATATTGCAACCACTTTATTTTCATGTCAGCGATGTTGTTTACTGATCGATTGAACATACACCAACCTTTGGACTCATATTCCATACCTTTAGTGGCCTCCCATTTAACACTGGCATTGGCCTTCACGAAGGCCATCAAAATGTAACACAAGATTCTACAATCTTTTAATATATTTGTCCTTGGAAAGATATTTTGAGGAATAAATGGTGATTGCATTGTACCTGATAAGTCGGAAATTAAAAAAATATTTGATGCTTGCTTTATCGTAATAACAGAACGGGATTAAAAAAAGGTTAATGTTTTTGGTGGAGTAAATTTCATTGAAAATATCATAGCTGGGAAGTGTCGTCCCGTCAGATCATTTACAAATTTGATGTCGCAGTTGAGTTATTTTTATAGCGAATTGGTTTGTTATTTATCATAAGTGTTTTTGCTTTGCTAAATTATTTCTTTTCTGAATGCAATACAGTCGGGTTCTCTGCACGATATATGTTGAAATTGATTCAATGCTGCGTTGACATCAGCCCAGGAGGCATTTAGTATCCGGTCACCGAAGATCCAGCTATAACGAAATCAAGACAATCCAAAAGGGAAAGATGACAACACTTGGGCTCTTTAATCACACTTTTCTCGGCCAAGCTATTTCCTGTTCCCAAATCGTGTTAATGATTGGGGAATATTCATTCCACCATCTTTAAAAGGTTTAACGGATTTAATTCTAGTTTAGGGTATCTCTTATTTGGGTTATTATCCCAGACAAAGAGAACTAGCGGAGGGTCGATTAGAATCTTGGTATGTGCTTTAGAAGACTATACTGTGAAGTCATGTGGCTCGGTCAAAATGTTGACACCTCTTCCCACTTCTCATATATGTGTTGTAATTGAACAAAACAGGACGTTCAAATTATAGGTATTATTAGAGATTCAAACCGTTATTCTTCCTAAATGTGTTGAAAATCTGTTTTACTATATCTTCATCAGTATATCTATATTTTTCCGCGTGTCTTGTAGTTTCTTTCGATTATTTCGGCCTCATTCAAACTATGCATCACCCAGTTGTATCCTCTTAATTTTATCACTATTTCTTAGCATAATGGTTCCTATTTCAGCACAAAGTAGAAAAGTATATTTACAACGAGAATAAATGGGAGGCAAAACCATTAACCACGAGACTTGATTATATATATTTAGTAATAATTTTCATCCATTTTTGTATCGAGGAACCACAGTTGAAGAAACCTAACCCCTCTGAATAAAACTCCAGCTAACTGACTCAAAGGTCTTTTTATCAATATTATTAGACCGGGAACATTTTGGTTTCTAGTTCAGGGACCTGAGTAGATAATGGACAAGGTCCATCCAGAACAAAAAACTACGCTAAATCCCTTCATTTTCTGTGATTTTAAACATGCTAATATCTGATCAACTCACCCTCCACCAGGAATCATTCATGGTTTGAAATGTTCTCACCATCGATCAAAATGAACAATATATTAGTGGGTTTTCGAT
>JAVTVY010046474.1:0-21520 GCA_036873755.1 Hanleya hanleyi
CACCATCACAACGGGCACCTTCTTTTCAGACCTTTAAAAAACCACCCTTGATCAGGACACCGCACATCTCC
Source organism: Hanleya hanleyi (assembly GCA_036873755.1). Lineage (NCBI taxonomy): Eukaryota > Metazoa > Mollusca > Polyplacophora > Lepidopleurida > Hanleyidae > Hanleya > Hanleya hanleyi. The sequence continues at coordinate 72 of JAVTVY010046474.1, forward strand.
AGAGCCGTGACACGTAGCAAGTCAACGCGACGAACACGACGCCGGACACAACCACCCAAGGTCTGGAACATCTATTAAAACACGGTGCAGAAGCAGGACAGCTCAGTCGCCATGTTTTACCTCACGCTACCCAGTTACAGTTCGCTGGATGTGTTTCCTGACAACACCGTGGCCAAGTATGTGACTCAATTACCACAACCGTTGCATTTACCTGGCCGGTGGGAATGTGGGCTGGTGGATATTCAGTACCCTTACTCGTGGTACAACGTGCGAGCCAATGAAGTGTGGTACGAGGTGACCTACGAAGGAAAAGACACCCGACTCACCCTCCCCGAAGGCCAATACGATACTCCCAAGGAGTTCATGGGTGGGCTGTCAACACTGTTGCATTATAAGGCTCTACGGGAGGTCACAAATACTTCAAACCCCATCAAAGCCTATCCCTTCAAGAATCACGTGAACTTCGATTACAACGCACACAACGACAAGGCAGAGCTTATCGTCACCGCCAACGCGAGTGTGGTACTGAGTCCTATCCTACAGCAAATGCTGGGTTTCGATCTACGGACGTTCGCTGGTCCCACTGCCCACCAAGGCGAGATCCTGATGGATATGAAGTCGGGTATGTACGGACTCTACGTCTACTCGGACGTGGTGGACAACCACATCGTGGGTGATATCAACACACCTCTGTTACCGGTGGTGCCCATTAAAAAGTTGTATGGAGATCAAGTCACCCACAGTTTCACCCACATGCTCTTCCTGCCTGTACGACAAACCCACATCAACACGATCACGGTGGATATAAGAGATGACACGGACGACCGGTGCATACGAACGTTGAAAGTGGTAAGTAATACTCATTTTCGACAAGCACGTGCTCCCCACTTTGCATAATGAAGGTGTCCTTTTACGAGTGCGATGCACGCAGCTATATGGACTATTATGCCCAACAGGCCGGGGTGGCTTTCCGGTGTTTAGTGCAGCACGCATGCAACGTGGACATCTGGGGAACATACTGGAGCATCGTCAAAACGTTCCTGCCCTTGGTGACGCGTGGGGTGAAAGCAATCGGCAAACAAGCGGTACGCAGTGGACTGCAAGGGCTGGTGATGTCTTGGGGGGGTACGGCACCCAAAGAAGCCTTGAAACGGCGGGCCAAAGAAGCGGGAGGCGTCTTGGTGGCCAAAGCACAACGCACCGTAGGGAATAAAAGAGCTGCCCCACCAAGACCACGCACCAGTCGACGACCGACCCAACGACGACGCACATCGAAGAAGACAAAGGATATCTTTTCTTAAAACATGTCCTTGATCCACGCCGAGTCCTGCCCCTCCACCAACAGTGAATTTGATTTGTGGACCGCGCCGCCCACACAGACCAGTGTCGAACAAGGATTATGGGTGGAGCATCTCCCGCTCTCCAGCATCAACGAAACCGGGCCCATCGAGTTCATCATCAGTAATGCGGATACGGCCTATGTGGATTTAGCCCATACATACTTGTATGTGAAAGCCAAGTGGTCAATGGAGCTGGCACCAGAATCGCTGACCAAGCAACGGTGGGCCCGACGAATCTCTGGCTGCACTCGATGTTTCAGCAGGTGGATATTTTTCTCAGCGACAAACTCATCAGTGACTCCACCAACACGTACCCCTATCGAGCCTACATCGAGACACTGTTGTCGTATGGCCGAGAGGCTAAAAAAATCTCAGCTGACAGCCAGTCCGATTCTACCAGGACAAAGCCGAGCACATGGGCGCAGGAACGACAATACGGGATATAGCAAACGGAAGGCTTTGACCGCGAACGGCGTCCGGTGGATAAGGATCGGTCGACTGCACGCAGACATGTTCATGCAAGACCGATAATTCTCTTGAACAAGGTTCCCATCAAAATCCGATCGATTGATACGGGCGCTCCTGACCTTCGCCTGATGGCCACTAACGTAGAGGCGCATGTAGCTGACTATAAGATTGTCATCGAAGACGCAGTCCTGTATGTCCGAAAAGTGAACTGAATCCAGCCGCTCAATTGGGACACATGAAAGCCTTGGAACAAAACCAGCCCAGTACCCTATCCGACGTGTACAAACCAAAGTGTTCTCTGTGCCTGCTGGAAATATGAGCGCCAGCAAAGAAAACCTGTTCCTGGGGGAACTACCCAAGCGATTGATCCTGGCCTGTGTGGAAAATACCAGTTTCAGCGGATCCTACCCAGAAAATCCGTTTGACTTTAAACATTTCGGCATCAATTGTGTGGCCCTGCATGTGGATGGACAACAGGTGCCAGCCACGGCCTTAACACCGAACTTTGGGCGCGCGAATTTCATTCGAGCCTATCAGAGCTTGTTTACAGCCACCGGTCAAATCAACCAGGACGAAGGGAATTTCATCAGTCGGGAGGACTACGGGAACGGATACACATTGTTCTGTTTCGATCTGACCCCACCTTAGAGAACGACTCATCAGCTGGCCCTGGGCCAAGCAAGGCAATTTACGGTTGGAAATCCACTTTCTCAACGAGCCCTCCGGAGCACCGTCAATGCATCTGCTACGCCGAGTTTGCACAACATCATTCAAGTGACAAGGCGCGCAACGTGCTGTGTGACTTCTCCACCTAACATGGATACAGACCAGATAACCACCGTGCTGGAGAATGACCCAGAGACACGTATGATGTTTCAAGGGTGTTGGCCCGAGATGTGTTCCCATTAGACCGTATGTATCCTGCTGCTTACGTTCTCAACACGGACCCGATGGATCGGCCCGGTGAACACTGGGTGGCCGTGTACTTGACAGAACAGCAGGGCGAATACTTTGACCGGTACGGCCTGCCACCCCTCCATCCCGATTTAACAGACTTCATGGATCAAGGCACAGAGACGTGGTGTTGGAACAGTCAAACGTTGCAAAGCCTGACCAGTAGCGTGTGCTTGCTTGTTTTACCTGTATCATCGATGCCGGGGAAGACCCTTATCTACCATCGTACAGATGTTTGACGAGTACCCCAAGGCTGAGGACCGCGATGTACTCGTATATGACTGGGCCGCCCATCATTTCAATGTACAAGTCCCGTTCTGGGCTTGAATTCTTTCAATGTACACACGCCCGCTGTTCTGGGCTTAAGTTTAAAAGCCCCCTGTTCTGGGCTTCAGTGTACAAGCCCCCTGTTCTGGGCTTTAGTTTACAAGCCCCTTGTTCTGGGCTTCAGTTTTCACGTGGTTGTTCTCACGTTGTTGTTGTTCACTGAATAAAAAAATGAGATCTCACCAAAAAAAAAAACCCTGTCTTGTGTGTTTTATTCATAATGCATAAATGCCCAATGTGGAGATTCAGTCAAACTGAAATCAGTGGTGTAGGATGGGGCCAAAATGTAACCCATCAATGTTAGAATGCAAGAGCACTATAGTAAAATAGAGAGCCAATGAAATCAGCCCACAGACCAAGTACGTGTTTTGGTCTAGGTTTGGAGCGGGTATTTCATTGAGGTGCGTGTATACGGTGAGTGAAGACTCGTCCAACACGTATAGATTAAGTTAATGACTATAAGTTCTATGAACATAATGCATGAAAGTGGCTTTGAACACCGTATTAGCCAATCAGTGGCCTAGAATGGAGCCAAAGCTAACCCATCCATGTCCAGAAAACATTACCCGGATGTTGAGAAGAACCCGGATGTAGGCGCGGACGTCAGCGAAAGCACACCGTGAGTACCCCAATTCGATTGGCTGATTGTTCGGCCGCTGATTGGCTCTTTTTCTCGACCGCTGATTGGCTCTTTTTTCTCGACCGCTGATTGGTCCAAATGGAACTGCCCATCTTTCCCAGGTTCATCTAGAATCCCCTTCTTGTGCTCAAGCTCTGACTATATCGATGCCGGAACATTGTCTCATTGGACATTGGACCTTTTGTCCCGCGCGCGCACGCGCACTACCGGTGATGACGCGCACTTCCGGAGAACGCGCGCGCGCGCTGCGGCCGGAGAACCCGCGCGCGCGCGCTGCGGCCGGAGAACCCGCGCGCGCGCGCTGCGGCCGGGGCGGGCCGCGCCGGGAAAAACAAAACCCGGAGGTTGAACATACGGACGTCTAAGTCAACATTGGAACTCTTCTATGTTTGGAATCTGCGCATGCGCAGAATGGCGATAGTTCAACCCCACACCCAGCCCATCAGATGCCCCTTCACGAATGCTTCACTTTCATACCTCACTCGACCCCATTGGACCATTCGTGGCTCCCCTAGCTCCAAAACGTCTAGCGGGACCCATACAGGGTCCAGTTTTCGACACTAGGTGACCACATCCCGACAAAAATGGCCAGTTTTCGACACCGGATGTGCCGCCATCTTGAACATACGTGCCGCCATCTTGGATATGTCCCATAATGCACCGGGTCAAAATACTCGCTTCTGATTGGACGAGAGCTCCGTGGCGGATTTGAAATACTCGCTTCTGATTGGACGAGAGCTCCGCATTGCATCTGCGCATGCGCAGAATGATATTCCTACCCCACACCCAACCCATCAGATGCCTCTTCACCTAGGCTTCACTTGGATACCTCACTCGACCCCATTGCACCATTAGGGGCTCCTCTACATGCCAACACGGCTATTTTCATACCCTTGGGCCACCGCGCATGCGCAGAATGCCGCTATTTCAACCCCACACCCAGCCCATCAGATGCCCCCTCACCTAGGCTTCACATTGATACCTCACTCGACCCCATCGGTCCATTAGGGGCTCCCCTAGACCCCAAAACGTCTATTTTCATACCCTTGGGCCACCGCGCATGCGCAGAATGACGCTATTTCAACCCCACACCCAGCCCATCACATTGCCCTTCACGAATGCTTCACTTTGATACCTCATACAACTCCATCGGCCCATTAGGGACTCCCCTAGCTCCAACACGGCTATTTTCATACCCTTGGGCCACCGCGCATGCGCAGAATGGCGCTATTTCAACCCCACACCCAGCCCATCACATGCCCCTTCACGAATGCTTCACTTTGATACCTCATACAACTCCATAGGCCCATTAGGGACTCCCCTAGCTCCAACACGGCTATTTTCATACCCTTGGGCCACCACGCATGCGCAGAATGACGCTATTTCAACCCCACACCCAGCCCATCAGATGCCCCTTCACGAATGCTTCACTTTGATACCTCATACAACTCCATCGGCCCATTAGGGACTCCCCTAGCTCCAACACGGCTATATTCATACCCTTGGGCCACCACGCATGCGCAGAATGCCGATATTTCAACCCCAGACCCAGCCCATTAGAGGCCCCATCACATAAGCTTCACTTTGATACCTCACTCGACCCCATCGGACCATTTTATCTAGGGACTACTTTTTCTCCGCGGAAGTTTTTTCCCGAGACCGAATCACCGCCAAAACCGCGGCCAAACCGCATCACCGCGGATGAATACATCCTGAATACATCCCCTGCAGCAATTGGAACTCTCCTGGATTGGAGGTAGCTTTTGGTCTTTCTGCCGGAACTATACTGCATTTGACCTCTCTCTCCGCCACGTGACCGCCACAAATTATGCAAATTTCTGAGGTCAATATGACACAATTTGCCGTGACTATACTACTCACGTTGTAAAGGCCAAATTCGTTTGTTAGTGAATAGATATGCTGTCTAGCTGTGTACTACTCGCGCGTGTCTGTTGAGAATTCGTGTTTCAAGGGAACTTACTCGTGTCGGCATAAAGCTTCTAAAATGCAGCATGGCGTTGCAGAGAAAACGCACATGTTTCTGAGTTGTAAAAAGTTGTGCTGTAAAATGAGATTTCTGCCGTAGAGTTTGTAATGCATGCCTGGTGCCCAAGTCTACTAAACGGTAGGAACGTGGATTATAGTGTATATTCACTTATTGAGTCGTCTATTCATATCTCGATTGAGAATAGACATTTGTTGTTTTGTAACTGGTAACGGAAACTGGGTTATCGGCAACCTCCGTGTCAAATCGAGAACTGTTAGATTGAAACCTGTTCATACTAGGTTATTTAATTATTGTTTTGATATGTCGTTACTCTATGTAGTTGCTAATACTATGTACATAAATAGTATAGCATAAGCAGGTCTATAAATGCCTATCACGATGTTTTGTGTAAAGACTAATTTACCACCCCATGTTGACCTATTGAGAAGAGTAACTCATTATAAATATGAATCTTCTTCGTTAGTGATACAAACATTCTGTTTACGAACATTTTGTTCTGCTTTCAGTCAATCGGTGTATTTGGTGTATCGATGTTGGATAGCGTGTACAGTCTGATGGTGCAAGAGTTATGGAATAACGCTGAAATAGTATGGGACCATGATAGTGCAACACTACCCAGTGACTGTACATGTATAGGACATTTAGCTGAGGCTATATACTGAATCTTGCATTTGTTAAGGAGCCACAAAGGGCTATTGCAAGTTTATGGAGCCACATAAGGCTAACTGTATAAATAAGGAGCCAAACGTGAAGTTGTCAGTGATACATATTAAAGAACCACTATACCGCATTGATGTGTTGCCTTGGTAACTATATTCATTGACGTTTAAAGGCTACGACAGTTGAAAACTGCAAGCACTATGAACTCTGACAGGGAAGCCAGTAACATTCATTCTATGCAGGTTGAAGATATGACGGGTGCTTATCGAGGCCCTCCTAGCCAAACAATTACAGATGAGGCCATGCCCGAAAGTCGGTCCAGAAAATTAACTGAAAAGGGGCTGCAGTACACTATAGAAACTAAGGTGAAAACACTGGACAGTATTTTTAGACGGCTGAGATTAAAATCTTCAAAACTGACAGATTTGATGGATTTGAATGCAGGATTTTTAAATGTGCATCCGGCATATTCTGATTGGCTGCAGGACTATGAAGAATTTCTCTGTGTTCGTGATGATATTTCTGGGCTAACACATGACTTTGAAGTGGAACAGCACATAGAAGATCTGGACATGTATTTGAGAACCATTAAAGCCTCAGTGGAACAATGGTTTGTTGATTATCGAACAAAACGAGATCTTAGGTCTGTTGATGATTGTTAAGCCAGGTGACAGCGCTTCACAAGTTATTAATCAAGGCATGTCTAGAAGATCCCGAGTTAGCCATGCGCCATCCTTCGCAAGTTCGCTTGCATCGGCGCGATTGAAGGAAGAGAAAAAGAGAGCAGAACTCGTCGCTAGGGCTACAGCACTGAAGAAGAAACAACAGCTGGAACTGGCTAATTTCAGGTTAAGGTTACAAGCAGAGGAGCTTGATTTAGATACAGAATTGGCTGTTGTGGACGCTAAAAGTAGGGTTATTGATCAGTTTTCCAAGCTAGAAATGCAACATAGTGAGATTGACAAAACGGTTAAAGGGCCATGTGTTTCTCATGGTATAAAACTGAAAGATTTTAAAGGGTCACGTGTTTCTCGTGACATAAAGGTTGAAGATTTTAAAGGGCCACGTGTTTCTCGTGACATAAAGGTAGAAGATTTTCAGCTTCCAACTAAATCTGTTCACAATCTTAACAGCACACAGTCAGTGCCACACCCTAATACCGAGTCAAACATCCCACATAGTTATGGTTTGAATGTTGACACAAATGTTGATAACCATGTGAATGTTCTAGGTAATCCTACCATGATTATCCCCCCTTGCCATGATTCTAAGCAAACCCCAGGTATAAACACATATAATTCTGGCACCACCCTTGAGGAGGTTGATGTTACAGGTAATCCAGATGGAGCTGTTTCTCCTTATCATGAAGTTAGTTATGTTTCAGGTGTCAACACTGTTCTGCCTCCTGTCGCTACCTCTGCGGATGTTATTCAGTCAGTGGTCAGGCAGCTAAGAAAGCCGGTGCCTGAGATTAAGAAGTTTTCTGGTGATGTATTAGAGTACAGAAAATTCCTTCGTCAGTATGAGACAAAGATTGTCCTTAATTCAGAATCATTTGATGAAAAGATGAATTACCTCGAACAATTCACCGTCGGCGAAGCCAACAAGATTGTTGCAGGGTATAGTTACCTTGATGCCGAACGAGGTTACAAGGCTGCACGCGCGGAGTTGGAAGAGCGATATGGTCGCGATGATGTGGTAGCCACTGCCTTTGTGCAAAAGGCCATGTCGTGGCCCTCTGTGAAGGCGGACAATGCTAAAGGATTGGACGAATTTGCCATATTTCTCGCGGAATGTGGTAATGCTGTTACATGTATTGAAGCAGTTAGAGTTCTAGAATACCCTGACAATTTGAAGAAGTTGGTGGCCAAGCTTCCTTTCTACTGCCATGATAAGTGGCGGAATATAGTGCAGCAGTGTCGTGCAAAGAGCCAATCTGTCAAGTTTCATCACTTAGTTGACTTTGTCAAAGTAGAAGCCAAGAAGGCTATTGACCCTACCTTCGGGAAAGCAGCCATGACCGCCAATATGGATCAAGGAGTTAAACCTAGTCGTAAGCAAGTGACTCCGTATCGGGGTAAAGCCAGCTTCACCACTAAAACCTCAGAGGTTACAAGTTGTGAGGGCAAGGGAATCAAACAAAGTGAAGCTCCTGAACAAGTTCATGGTGGTTACAATACCAACAGTGAGAGAACTTCTGAAAAGATATCTAACAAACCGTGTGTTTACTGCAACAGTTTGCATCATTTGTTCCATGCCTGTGATAAATTTAAGGCTTTGCCCATTCAGGAGCGGATAGAGTATTTGAAATCCAACGGATACTGTTTCGGGTGCATGAAACAGGGTCATCAGAAGAGACTTTGTCACAACAAAGCAACATGTGCTGTGTGCAAAGGTCGTCATCCTACTTCGTTGCATATTTCGGAGAAGAAGCAGATGGATCCTGAATCAAAATCTTGGTTTCCGAAAGCTAACCATGAGGCATCTGTGAAAGCCTACTCTAACTTCAGCCGGCCAGTTAGTTCCTATACTGGGGCCGGAGATGGGATATGTACAATGGCTGTTGTTCCTGTTCGTGTTCGGATGAGGAATAGCCCACAGAGCTTTCAAACCTATGCTTTCCTGGATCCGGGCAGCAGTGTTTCATTTTGTACAGAAAGTTTGATGCGACAACTTGGAGGTGAGGGTGCTAAATTGAAGATCACCTTGGACACAATGGCAGAACCATATACCATGAACACTTTCGCCATCAATGGTCTGGAAATTGGTGATTTGGACTTTGAAAATGTTGTTGTGCTGCCTAAAGTCTACACCAAGGATCGAATACCTGTTCACAAAGACCACATACCTACCAATCAAGATATCTCTAGATGGAAACACTTCCAAGGTATTAACATTCCCGAGCTTGAAGTGGAAGTTGGGCTCTTGGTTGGCAATAACATACCAGATGCCTACACACCGTTGGAGTTGCGCACGGGTTCTCGTGGCAGTCCGTATGCCGTCCGGACTCTCCTAGGATGGGTAGTGTGGAATTTAATCCGTCAGCCAGATCATCATTTAGATGGTAGCAGCATGTTTCCAGCCAACAGAGCAGATATTTTAGCCATTGAGAAACTGGAAGAGCTTAAACAGCTGGACGTTATGGTGAGAGAACCCATAAACAGGGACTTTTCTGAGTCTGTCATAAACGAAAAGAGAGAACACTCACAAGAAGACAAAAGGTTTCTTGAAATGGTGAGTGACACAATGAGCTTAGTTGACGGACATTACCAGATGTGTTTGCCATTCCGAAAGGCAGACATTAAGGTACCTAACAACATTGAACAAGCGACGCAGCGTCTGAGAAGCCTCAAACGAAAAATGGAAAAGAATCCAGAGTTCCATCGAGACTACGTCGACTTCATGTCCAAAGTTACCGACAAGCAAGCCAATACGCAGAGAGAGTGCCTGACGACGAGCTGAATAGAGATGATGGGAAAGTATGGTACATACCACACCATGGTGTGTACCACCCACGAAAGCCAGGGAAAATACGTGTTGTATTCGACTGTGCTGCTCAATATCTGGGCATATCGCTCAACAGCTTGCTCCTACAAGGTCCTGACCTAACAAACAGTTTGCTAGCTGTACTTTTGAGATTCAGACAAGGAAAGGTCGCCGTTATGGGAGACATTGAGTCTATGTACTATCAAGTACGTCTTCCTAAGGACGACTGTGACTGTCTTCGCTTCCTTTGGTGGCCTGACGGGAAGTTACAGTGCCAGCCTATTGCCTACAGAATGGTCGTACATCTATTCGGAGCGGTGTCGTCCCCTAGTTGTTGTAATGCTGCGTTACGTCGAAATGCTGAGGACAACAGGCAGGAGTTCAGTACAGCAGCTACAGACGCAGTTTTCAAAAGCTTCTATGTAGATGACTGTCTGAAGTCGGTTGACTCCGAAGATGAAGCTATTGATCTAATTCAAGAAGTCTGTGATCTATGCCAAAGAGGTGGCTTCCATCTTACCAAGTGGACAAGCAACAGTCACACAGTTTTGGAGACTGTTCCAACTGAGGAACGTGCCAAAGAAGTCAAGCAGATTGACCTACAGATTGATGACTTACCCAATGAACGTGCTTTGGGTGTTCATTGGACTGTTGAGGCAGATTCATTAGGATTCAGCATTCAGCTTCAAGAACGACCACCAACAAGGCGAGGTATTCTGTCCATAACCAGCTCGATATATGATCCACTTGGATTTTCTGCGCCATTCACGCTCACAGGTAAACAACTTCTTCAGGACCTGTGCAGACGAGGGATCAATTGGGATGAAGAAATCAGTGGTTGTGATCTACGCAATTGGCAGCAATGGTTGATGGAACTTCCGAGGCTTCAGAGTATTTCCCTACCAAGATGTTACAAGCCTGAGTGCTTCGATGATTTGACTCGTTGTGAACTGCACCTTTTCTCTGACGCTAGTGAGAAAGGTTACGGGGTAGTTTCTTACCTTCGGCTGATTGATTGTCAAGACAAGATTCACTGTTCATTCGTTATGGCTAAATCCAGAGTGGCACCACTGAAAAAGACTACCGTTCCTAGACTAGAGCTCACTGCAGCTACGGTAGCTGCTAAACTCAGCGTGCTGATCACTAGAGAGCTTGAGTACCCAGTTGACAACGTTACGTTCTGGACAGACAGCATGTCAGTGCTTCGGTACATTCAGAGTGAAACAGGACGTTTCCATACGTTTGTGGCCAACCGTGTTGCTGTCATCCGGGAAATATCTGAGCCAAACCAGTGGAATTACGTGGGAACCCAAATCAACCCAGCAGATGCTGTATCGAGAGGCCAGAAAATGGTGGCCTTCTTATCAAATAAACATTGGTTGAACGGCCCTTCTTTCTTGTGGAAACCTGAAATAGAATGGCAGGCACTGGAAGTAATCTGTGATGGGTTATCGGACAGTGGCCCGGAAGTGAGAAAACCTGTGAATGTGACTGTGTCCCAGTCAATAAACGCGACGGATACTCTCTTGAAGCATTTCTCTAGGTGATGGAAGCTCAAGAGAGCTGCAGCATGGATCCTGCTTGCTATCAATAACTTACAGAAATGGGTGACAATCCGGAAGCAGATGGTTGAAGAGATTGCTCAGACAGAGCCGGACACAACTAAGAGGCACGCTTACGTTGAAAAGAGAATGAGAGCTCTCCACATGTCTCATCAGTTACATGCTATGTCCAAGATCAAGTCCTCCTCTCTGTCTCTTGACGTACTAAGAAAATCTGAGAATGCTCTTATACGTTACGAGCAGCATAATTATTTCTCAGAGGAGATCAAAGTTCTCAGTTACAAAGATGTGTCTATGCAACGGGTGAAGAAGACCAGTCCGATCTACAAGTTAGATCCTGTGATTGTGGATGGTATTCTACGTGTGGGTGGCAGATTGGAACGTGCCGACATTCCGTTCAGTGCTAAGCACCCTGCCCTGTTGGCCAAGGACTCTGCTATTTCTCGGCTCATCCTGGATGATGCCCATAGGTCCGCGGGACATCTGGGAAAGAACTATGTTTTGTCTCGTATCAGAGAGAATTACTGGATTCTAGGAGCGAACTGTTTGATTAAGTCGATGGTAGCCAAGTGTGTTACTTGTCGCAAATATCAGGCCAGACGTGGAACACAAAAGATGGCTGATCTGCCAGTTGATCGTTTAACTCCCAACGAACCCCCATTTTCGCGTGTGGGAATGGACTTTTTTGGTCCTATTGAAGTCAAGAGAGGGCGTTGTACTATGAAGAGGTATGGAGTCGTATTTACCTGTCTCGCTATACGGGCAGTTCATCTGGAAGTGTCGTTCTCGATGGATACAGACTCGTGCATTAACCCCATCAGACGTTTCATCGCTAGAAGAGGTCCAGTCAAACTTATCAGATCTGACAATGGGTCTAACCTTGTTGGTAGTAAGCGTGAACTCAGTGACGAAATCAAGCGTTGGAACGAATCGCAAATCGTGTCAACGCTTCAACAGAGGAATATAACCTGGGAATTCAATCCTCCCGCTGGTTCTCATTTTGGTGGAGTATGGGAGCGTATAATTCGGTCCGTGAGAAAGGTGTTATACTCTCTTCTTCAGGAGCAATCTGTTCGGCTTGACGATGAATCTCTTCAGACTCTCTTCTGGAAGTTGAAGCCATTTTGAACAGTCGACCTCTTACTGAAATGCCTTGCAATCCCAGTTATTTGAGAGCTATAACACCGAATGATCTGTTACTCCTCAACTCTGGTGAGCCTTTGCCTCCTGGCCTCTTCGACAAGAATGACAGTTACGTCCGACGTAGGTGGCTGCACGCCCAATACTTGGCGGACGTGTTCTGGAAGAGGTGGATACGTGAATACCTACCTATGCTCCAACAACGACAAAAGTGGATTCACCCCCATCGAGACCTGGTTGTTGGTGATCTTGTGCTTCTTGTGGACAATACACCTAGATCCTCGTGGTCTCTGGGGAAAGTTCTGGAAATGTTGAAGGATTCTAAGGGTTTCGTGAGGATGGCTAAAGTCAAAACCCAAACCAATGTTCTGCTGCGTCCTACAGACAAATTGTGTGTTGTTCTAGAGGAAAACTGTGCTTCTACCTAATGGATCTAAACTGAGTTAGGGTTATAGTGAACTGTGCGAGATGACTGTGAGCGTCATATTAAAGTGACGGTTTGAGGACATATATCGTTTGGCCTGTACGAGTAGTTTTAATTGTGCTTCTTTGCATCATCACAATTATGGGCCGGAATGTAAAGGCCAAATTCATTTGTTAGTAAATAGAAATGCTGCCTAGCTGTGTACTACTCGCGCGTGTCTGTTGAGAATTCATGTTTCAAGGGAACTTACTCGTGTCGGCACAAAGCTTCTAAAATGCAGCATGGCGTTACAGAGAAAACGCACATGTTACTGAGTTGTAAAAAGTTTTCTGCCGTAGAGTTTGTAATGCATGCCTGGTGCCCATGTCTACAAAACGGTAGGAACGTGGATTATAGTGTATATTCACTTATTGAGTCTTCTATTCATATCTCGATTGAGAATAGACATTTGTTGTTTTGTAACTGGTAACGGAAACCGGATTATCGGCAACCCTCGTGTCAAATTGAGAACTATTAGATTGAAACCTGTTCATACTAGGTTATTTAATTATTGTTCTGATATGTCGCTACTCTACGTAGTTGCTAATACTATGTACATAAATAGTATAGCATAAGCAGGTCTATAAATGCCTATAACGATGTTTTGTGTAAAGACTAATTTACCACCCCATGTTGACCTATTGAGAAGGGTAACTCATTATAAATATGAATCTAAATCATTGGTGATACAAACATTCTGTTTACGAACATTTTGTTCTGCTTTCAATCAATCGGTGTATTTGGTGTATCAATGTTTTGGATAGCGTGTACAGTCTGATGGTGCAAGAGTTATGGAATACAGTTTGAACGCTGAAATAGTATGGGGCCATGATGGTGCAACAATACCCAGTGACTGTACATGTATAGGACATTTTGCTGAGGCTATATACTGAATCTTGCATTTGTTATGGAGCCACAAAGGGCTATTGCAAGTCTATGGAGCCACAAAAGGCTAACTGTATGAATAAGGAGCCAAAAGTGAAGTTGTCAGTGATACATATTAAAGAACCACTATACCGCATTGATGTGTTGCCTTGGTAACTATATTCATTGACGTTTTAAGGCTGCGACAGTTGAAAACTGCAAGCACTATGAACTCTGACAGGAAAGCCAGTAACATTCATTCTATGCAGGTTGAAGATATGACGGGTGCTTATCGAGGCCCTCCTAGCCAAATAATTACAGATGAGGCCATGCCCGAAAGTCGGTCCAGAAAATTAACTGAAAAGGGGCTGCAGTAAAGAACCACTATACCGCATTGATGTGTTGCCTTGGTAACTATACTCGCTGATTCTGCGGGTCGACCGATCGCTGATAGTCCGCTCCAGGGGAGTCTGAAGAGTAACCGACTTTTGTCGATTGTATTGCGAAAGCGGCTATTAATACCCGCGCTTTGGCTATTGGAGATGCCAGGCAGGAAAACTAACAGAAGGCGTACATCCATAGTCGCCCACAGACAACAGCCATGGTTATCGAAAGGCGACCCCACGTACAGGTTCACCATGAAGACAAATCATCCGTTTGAAACGGAGCTGGTGCTGCCACCCACCGAGGCTCTGAAAAATGCGGCCAAGTTGCGAAAACAGCCTTCCGGGACTTGTTTCCATTACAGTATCCTGAACTTCTCGAAGACGCTTATGAGTGGAGCATACGGACGGTCAACACGCATCGAATATGGTCGACCATGAGCGAACAAGGGCGGTTTCTCATGCATGCGCAACTCCGAACGTGCTCTCTCTTTTTACTCATCCCCAGTGAGTATGAGCGTATCACTGGGCCCACACTGACCAGGACCCTGTACACATGCCTACTCCTCTGAGGTGGTGTATGAAGGCGTAGAAATGTACCTAATCCCGATTGCGCATCCACTTTCTCTACCACAGATGACCATCACAGTTATGCGTCCATTACACCTACTTTATGACGATTGATTCTACACTGTATACGCTTTGAACCCAAGGTCATATACCCCACTCCATGCGTATGCGTACTTCCGAAGATGCACCCTTTCTCTACTACTCCCTCAATGCGCATGCGGTTTTAGTGGTTAACAATCCCAGTCGGATTCCACACAACACGAGGGCACCAAACAAGCCACATTTGGATCACGTATAGCCCACCCATAACCACAAACTCCCACATCAGCTTCACCGGCTTAATCATACAACCGCCCTGACATCTCAAGTGTTTCAGGCTATCACCAGCCCAATATAGGCACGATAAAGGACATATACATTGTAGAGGTATGTGCATTACATATTCTCAGGGGTATTATCGGTACTTGGTAGTTATATGTAGTTCTAACTAGCTTTTCATCCCACATCGATTTCGGCACGTGAAATTTGAAAACAAAATGAAGGATACGACATTTCGGCACCTCAATTTTTCGGACCAAATTATGCTAAAAATACAGATTTTCTCATTCTTTCTTAAAATATTGTTATTGCATATAAATATACCATTTTAAGAATTACCAAGTTGTGGATTCTCCGTTGGCGATTATCCGCGACTTTTTTCACGGTTAGTTGATTGATGGGATATTTTACTGGTCAAATATTTACAAAATATCTAAAATTACACATCACGGTGTGTAAATGTACCTCAATATTTGTAATTTTGATTTTTGCCTTATGATAAAACCATATGTGTAAACCAACTGCATTTATGTTAAAACTTGCGGAAATTATCCTGAGTTGCTGATACTCGTGGGGGAAGAACAATGATATTCAATCAAATCTAGGACAGAAAACTTTTCCAATCGTGTATGTAAATGAAAAAAATCAACTGTATATGTTTTGGAAGAGCGCGCTTCGGACCGCTGCAGACCGTGAACATGTAAAAAGCTGATCCTGGCTTGAACGCAGACCACCAATTTCGCCTGCCTGATAAACCCACTCCCGAACAGCAAAAAGATCAATAACATACACATAGATCTTGTCAGTGACGAGCTGGTCCTCCTTTCATTCTATCAGATGAGCTGAGCTGGATCTTCTCCGTGACGAAATGAATAAGGAAGTCGACGAGATGAGCCTCCATATTTGGTACATAAACAAGACCCGTAGAGTGCTAAAAGATGACGTCAGTGAGACCAAGCGGGTTCGTTATTCACATAGAGACAGTCAACAATAGTTGTGTGCCTGATAACCAGTCTTTATTCGGTACACATGATCTGACACTGGGTAGACTAAACAATTCTGTTGCCGCCAGGGTATGAAAAGACCCTAAAAAGACAATAAACAGTTTTAAATCTTATGCTGTGTTATTATCTTAATAACTAACCACTAGTAATCAACCACTAGTAACCCTATACACATCCAGGTACCGTACCTCATAATTAGTCTGAATATTCACTTTTAATACTACTAAATCCATTCTATGAAGTAGGAGCTATTGCAGTAACCCAATAATGAGTATACACTGGTACCTTGGCCGTGAATGCGTACAGTATTTAACACTAAAACAGGTTACTTTAAACCTCTGTATTGTGCTATGTACTATTAATATACCATATAGCTATTCTGAGCTATAATGTCTCCCTTAATATTGTACATGTATATGTCATACATAGTGAGAACCAGAGTTCCTCACTCAAATGTGTTGAACTGGCAGGCATTATGATAGAACAAGAAACTTCATTACAATAATCTGAACCAATTACAATGAATAGGCAGGAACTACAAAGAACAAGCATTCATGCTGATATCCTGACAAAATGTATTAATACATATGTACTCCGGTTTATCATGGAAGTGAAATGAAATCTATTAATATAATTAATTCCATACAACACTGGTGTGTGTTCATCAAATACATGCACCCTTCTGACATGAACTACCCTCTATAGTAATGACTGGGTGAACTATATCATTAATACATAAATAAAATCAAAATGAAACATTGCATGAGGACATGAACACAACTATATAATCTGAGCTTCTGGCAATTTATCTCATTTGCATATCAATAAAACTAAATCTCAATCAAATTATGTGAATCACACCAACCTCAAATGCCCTGAGGGTCCACCGTTACCCTATCCTGCAGCTTGTACCGCTGTACCAGGATAACCCTAGAAGTAATACATGTATAATCAACAGTCAATAAAATTATTATTCATAACATAGAATTCACACTAATAATTCTCCATGACTTCCGCAGTCTCTTTTCATGCAATATTCTAACATGCCGTATGGTATGATTCAGTTCAGAAGACTAAATTCTACAGAATATCTCGGTTTCTGTTTACGATAAATGTCTCATGATATCTGGTCTGCATAACATATTTCAGACTGACTAGCCAGTATAAAATACACCAAAATGACTAGCTGCAAGAGAATCAGATTAAAACAATCTTCAGATTTAAATCAGATTACAATCAGACAGATCAGAAATCATATTTGATTATCAATGAATTAATTACCAGACAATTTCTCCATAAAATAATACACTGTTGTGTATACATAATGCGAGTCCAAATAGTCAGGCCAACAATCTCATAACCTGGCTATGGTGTACATGTACAGTCACTGATGTACAGTTTACATGAATGCATTCAGTACATTTTCTAATTTAGCAATGAACATATAGCGTTTTCTCAGTTACCACGTGTATCCTAATTTACACTACTCTTAGACCTTCGCAACCATTTAGCATCGAGATTTCCTGCCAAATGTGAACAGGTTTTGAATACAATTTACAACTTAAATGCGCCAAAATGGCTTACCACGTGACACCACGCCGAAAATGATCTGGCATGTTTCTGATTATAAATTCGAAGTGTCACAATTTACACAATCGCTGCTATAGACGATCAAGCCCTAACACATTCACGACTTGAATGCCGCAACTGTCACGAATACAATCAAGATAAACAAACAAATATTTATAAAAGTTTCTCACCAACCTGACTGACAAACTTCTACCTTCCGTGTTTGTCTGACCGTCTGACAATAGTACCTCAATATACAAAAGAGCTCCGTAATGCAAACTTCGACATACGGTCAAGGGGAGCAAACTCTTAGCAGCCAAATGACAAAAATATCAGACCCGTCACATGCACCCCCCAGAAAGTATATCATGTCCTCATGATACTGAGAGTTTACTTCTACATAGCAATAGTTCAAAATCTTCTGACGGCAGTATATACAAATACAATAATACATGTAATTCAGTCAATGTCACACCCCGTTTGCAGTTCCTACAAAATCAGTTCACACAGCTGACCGAGGAAGGTGGTAGGGGTTCGAATGTGTTCCTGCCGTAGTTCGAGTACTTCGCGAAATTGTTCAGGCTGCAAACTCTGATCATTACCAGATCTTGAGGAGCGATCCCCATTCTCAGTTGCCTGTGCTGCAGGCTCTGTTGGCAAAAGAATGACATATTTAGGATAATCTTGGTCATCAGCAATGATGTCTGGTTCAGTCATGACGGTAGGCTGTTGCTCCTGAGCAGCCTTTGCACTGTCGCGATAACCAAGTTCAACAGGAGTTATTTCCCTGCGACCGACTCGTCTGACTGGTCCTGTTCCATCTGCTGCCTCCAGTGTGTACACCCCATCATGGTGATCCAGCACCTTATAAACCTTAGACCCGAATTTGTCTGTGATTTTGCGTCGTCCAGGTAAGTGTTGTCGATTGTAAACTAGGGTCCCGACCTGGATAGGAGTAGCAACACCTCTCTTCTCATGACGTTGCTTCCTGGCTCTGTACTTCCTTTCCAGGTGTTCTTGGACGTGCTGCCGTGCCTGCCAAAGTCTTGCTTGATGCACCGACACCCAGTCGCTGTAAATTTCATCACCTTCATTGGATTCGTCATCCTCCTGTCCTGTTCCGAGTAGCTGATCCACTGGAAGACTCACAGTTCTTGTAAGTGATCAGGCCACTGGCGTTTCATTTTCTCTGGCAAAGTGCACAATAGGTCATGTAGTGTCCTATTGAAACGCTCAGTTTGGCCGTTGCCTTCTGGGTGGTATGGTGTGGTGCGCGTTTTGCTTATGCCGTATAATTTACAGAGTTCTGCAATCACATTTCCCTCAAAATTTCTACCCTGGTCTGAGTGCAGACGTTGTGGCACTCCATAATGGTTGAACCATTCACGCACTAGTGCCTTAGCCACAGTTGTAGCCTGCTGGTCACGTGTTGGTACTGCAACGGTAAACTTTGTAAACCAGCCTGTAATCACTAGAATGTTCTCCATGCCTTTGGCCTTCTCCACCAAACTAAAATCCATGGATACAACCTCCATAGGCTTAGTCGCCACCAGACGACCTAATGATGTCCGTGCAGGTAAGTATGGCCCCTTTCCTCGGACACACCTTTCACATCCTTTGATGTAGGTCTCTACATGTTTTGCAATATCAAGGAACCAGCACCGTCCACGTATCAGCGCTTCTAAGTGTTCTGCACCTTGATGACCAGCGGAATCGTGGAGTTCATGGAGTACCTTCTCCCGAAGACATGTTGGTAGTAGAACCTTCAACATGGGTTCACCATTGTTATCCTTTATCTGTCCGTACAACACACCGTTCTTAATAACAATACGACCCCACTGCTTCAGCAGCAGTAACACAGCTCTAGACTCGTCAGCACGTTCAGCTGGTGTGAGGCGGCGGCCTAGACTCTGGAAATGCATCAGTCTTCCTAGCACAGGGTCTTCCTTCTGATACTTGGACATACTTTCACTGTCCCAACGAGGTAGTCCGGTGGAACCATTGGAACTATCACGGTTTGTAGTGGCTGCCACTGTGTTCAACTGCACACAAATACTCTGCAATGCTGCTTCCTGCAGCTCTTCCGGTACGGAAGTGCTTTCTAGAATATGGTCTACCTGACTCTCTATCGTATCTGACATCTGATCTGCAGCTGGCAATCTCGATAAAACATCAGCTGCAACATTTGATTTTCCAGATCTGAACCGGAACGTGAAGTTAAATCCTGCCAACTCATTCACCCATCTCTGTTCGAGCGCTGGCACTTTACTTTTTGACAGCAAGTACGTTAACGGGTTATTCTCCGTAAAGACAACGAAATTGGCACCTGTCAAGAATGGTCTGAATTTATCACACACTGCCCACTTGAGAGCTAGCAGCTCAATATTTTGACTGGAATACCCTGCTCGTCTTTCTGGATGCCGAAGATCCCGAGATGCATAAGCGATCACTCTAATTTCACCATCCTGCTCCTGACTAAGTACAGCTCCTAATCCAGAATTACTTGCATCCTTTTCGAGCACAAACGGGCATGTGAAGTCTGGGAATGCCAAAACTGGCGGACTTGTGAGCTTGTCTTTAAGTGACTGAAATGCCTCCTGACATTTGTCATTCCAGAGATGTGTGATGTCACAATCCTTGCTGGGTTTCCGATTACGTTTTCCCTTTTTTGGTTCTCCACACTGGCTTATGATGTCGTAAAGCGGGGAAGCAAGAGAAGCAAACTTTTCTACAAATCGCCGGTAGTAAGAAGAGAATCCCAGAAATGACCTCAACTTCCTCAAGGTTGTGGGAGTTGGCCATTCCATCACCACCTGGATTTTCTCTGGATCTGTCGATACTCCAGCCCGGGATACTACGTGTCCCAGAAACTTCACCTCCGATTTGAAAAAGTTGCACTTATCCAGCTCAACCTTCAACCCATGCTGCTGCAGCTTGCTCAGGACACATTCTAAGCCATCCAGATGCTCACCGATGTCTGTTGACCAGATTATTATATCGTCGAGGTACACGATTAACCTTTCCATCAGATCCTCTTGTAAGATGTTCGTCATCAGCCGCTGAAATGTCGACGGGGCATTCGTAAGCCCGAACGGCATACGATTATATTCATAATGGCCGAACGCAGTGGAGAATGCGGTCTTGTGTCGATCTTCTTCTGCCACTTCAATCTGGTTGTAAGCAGATTTTAAGTCTATAGTTGAAAAATAGCGTGCACCCGACATCACATCAAGCGATTCCTCAATTCTTGGAATCGGGTATACGTCCCGCGACGTCTTGCTATTTAACTTACGGTAGTCAATGCACATTCGTATGCCCCCATTCTTTTTGCGTACCAATACTGGAGGGGCTCCATAACTCGAGCTACTGTGCCTCACAACACCTTGATCCAGCAGATCCTGAATGTGGGACTTTACTTCCCCCACCAAGTTGGGAGGTATCCTTCGATAAGGAGTATTCACAGGAATGTCATCCGTAGTGGGAATTCTATGCACAGTGGACTGGGTCTTCCCCAACCCTGGAGAGAAAACATCATCAAATTTCTGGAAAAAGCCATTGGCTCGCTGCAGTTCCTGAGGAGTCCCGTCAAAATCCTCAAAGCCATGAGCAGGGACACAGCTGTCGCCCTTCACCGAACTGACCATGATACGGTTCACCTCAACTGTCACGTCCACTTCCTCTACCATGGTACAA
>JAVTVY010046475.1:0-20522 GCA_036873755.1 Hanleya hanleyi
CGATGGATTTACCTTTGGGGCAAAGATGAACCTTATTTATTGGCCTTGATGGCAGAGGTCAACAATCAAGGTCACCTTGGCTAGAAAATGGGGCCAGTGGGGAGGGATAATTACAAGTGCATGTGTTTGTTGGTACAACAAAATTATGAGCATGCTTTTCCATGATTACTAAATGTCTACTTGGAAATTTAAACCCCGTTCACAGGAGTACATAAAAAAAAATACTCAACATACACGTAGTAATAATTAGTGCACAGGTCCTGTACTGGCTGGGCTGATCATTGTCCAGGATGATAGGAACTGTGGACACTCCAGTGTTCTGGCACATGTAGCCACCGTCGTGATATGACTGAAGAAATGTTGAAAACGACGTTAAATCCTACTCACTCACTAATTACTGCACAACATTAACATACAAGGGAATGAATTGGTCTAACTGACGACGATGTCATATAGTGACGTCACATCATCCTCTCTCAAATATAGTAGTGGTGTTAGTCCGGGTGAGCAGTTAAGTCATGGCTGTGTATGTAGGTCAAAAGGTCACTTATCTAAGTGAAAGCAGGACTTTAATTGTTATATAACAATGACTGATGGAGACTAAAATGTAGCTTAAATGAAAAAAATATGTTTGAAGAAAAATATGGGTTGTGATTTGCATGTTTAGTTTAGCAAAATTAATTCTTCTATTTTCTATAGTTACGAGTGGTGCATAACCTGTTGTACGCCATGGGGAACACAGACTATGCTGACAGCCAGAGACAAGCCAGTATATCACTAGAGGTCAGTAAACCTGTTTTAATATGTTACGGTACATATATATGTAGTGTGGAAAGTTAACCTCTTTTCTGACATTTGCTGAAGTATTTTGCAGTGCAATTTTTGCTATACCGGCATTTATTTTGACTACCGTTTTTTTTGGGCTGCCGATAGTTTTGACATCCGTGGTGTAAACTGATCCTCTGATGATTAGATTGGCTGGGCTACAATGACACCAAATCGTTGCACTGGATGCTGCTTTGCCTGTGTTACATTAACATTGTAATCGTTAAATTGTTGTCATAGTGACATATCAAATACTGTGTCATCCTTGGGGATGAACAAACAGTGCATATCATTTTCCATTATGACATTCTCTCAGAGCTCAGATCGATGCATTTCATCTTAAACTCGACACAAATCATCATACTTTTGCTTGCTGATCGGGAATACCTTCTAAGGGCTATTCCAGAAAAAGTACATGAGATGGAGCGGGGGGGATTTATCAGTTCTTTGATATATGCATTGTGGATGATATACAGTCATTTAACATTAGGAAGATAGGCTAAATAGTAAATGGATGGTTGGGGGCAGAAAAAGTAGCCTTTCCCCCACCCCATGTAGCCCTAAATGAACTGGAGGTATCTGTGGTGGCCGATGAACAAGGTGCAGGCACCAAATAAGAGAGTAGACAAAGCAGAGACTCAAATGACAGCCCTGGACAAAAATCCAAGCATATACCTGTATAAATAGTGGAAAAGATGCTTGCAGTCTTAAGCCACCCGCTGTTAAATGTATAACTTCAATTGCATACAGTCTCATATGGCTTTTCGTTTTCTATGTTGCAGTATTATTGCCGAACATTCGCTATTGTTGACGACCATGTTAGAGATGCCATGGGCGACACTCTTTATGAGCTGTTTATGGTAAGCTGTCCAATTTTCTCTCAGTGAACAGAAGTGACAGATATTGCTATAATTGGTTACAGCCAAGTCTAGTACAGGTGAAAATAGCTAAACATAACTTCTGTAGGCCTGCTTCATTTCCATTGGTTTCTTGTAAACATTCTGCAATTTCTTTCACAGCTGGAGTGGACATCGGTTGTTTTCCCAGCATAGTTAAGTTTGACAATTTCATGGATAGGGAAATACATCCAACCTTCCAGTTTATTATTTCATGTAAATGTTAGTTGAGAATTTCAAAACCACCGTGTCTTCTGCTGAGAAAGTCTCTGTGTTCTCTCTTTCAGTCTAACCCAGAGACATTATATGTGAATATCACCCATGTGCAGGCAGATGTGCTTGTATCAAACAAAGTGAACATTCCAAAAGGTAACTATAATCATTATGTATTTTTCTCTGAAGACTTTCGTCTTATCTTACATGTTCAACAACGCCAGTTCTATAGAAAGTAAAAAACGTTACAACATTTTAGTGTTCATGAAGCGAGTGTTTTTTTTTTTTGTGCAGAGTTTCAAGCAAATGCCCGAAGAAAATGACATTGCATGTGCAGTCCAATTAGTTCATGGACTTGGGTAAATGTTAAATACGGAGTGCAAGTATGTAACCCAGCAATAAAGTGAAAAACCTTACCATTAGGCAGTGTCACTTTCGGTCAATCTGAATTATACACAATATTGGTTAAGCTCCTGTGAAATACTGAAAAAGAAAGTTTACCGTACATACATTGGTATGGGCAAGTCATATTTAGTCAAATAGTTAACAAGGAATTTCAAACAATTTTCCAAATATATAGTGTTCACTGGTACACAAATTTGCACTGTGATGCCAGCGAGATTACGTTACAACTTCATAAGGGCTGGTCCAATCTGTCAAAACTCTAACTCCGCTTCACATCGATGCTACAATGTTTTGAATGTCCTTATATACTGTCTTGATGTAACATGAGGCGCTGTCTTCAGCGGCCTTTTGAAAATGAAAGAACAGCTGTTTAGGAAGTCATTCACAGAGAACCAAATATTATCATGATTATTGTACCGTACATGTAACATATTCCTCTTAATGTGAAAAAGGCAGGCGAAATCACAGCTTCTCTGATTGATTTCTTTATTAAATCTTTTTCTTTTAGTCAAAATAGACCGAATCTTTCTGTATTTATTTCCTAGATATAAAATTTTTTGCACTTGTATCGTTTATCTTTTCAGTGGTTGCAAAAATTGACTGACTTCATATGACAAGATGGTGACAATAATCTTTTGGTCTGCTATTCTCCAATGATATTCTCCTACCAGGAACCCAAAGTTTGCAGAGGAAATAATCAGTACTATGCAGAGGAGAAACTAGTTCCTGTGAGACTATTTCTGATCAGTTTCTTGAGGTGTTAGTAAAATGAGTGTTGTTGCAGAATACATGGATTTTGTATGACACTGAAAAGTGTACATGTAGGCTATGCCTGAAGATTACGTTGCATGCGTGTGCAGGGCAGTCAGTTCCTGGACTTGTGAAAATATGTTAAATACTATACTACTAAGCATGAAACCCAACAATAAAGTGAAAACCTTACCATCAGACTGCATCAATTTCGGTCAATCTGAATTATACACAATATATAATAATCTCCCACAAAATACAGAAAAAGAAAAGTTACCACACAAATCTTTGTACGGGCGATTCGTTTTAGCCGAACAGTTGACAATGAATTTTTAAAATTGCACAATATTTATTTTTGTTTAATTTTTGGGGGGAAATTATTTAAAATTCTTCATAAACTATTCCGCTAAAAATTGAACGCCCAATATACGTATGGTAAACTTTATTTTTCTGTATGTTGCATTATATAACTTCAGATAGACCGAAAGTTACAAAGCCCACTGGTAAGGTTTTCACTTTACTGCTGAATTTCATGCTTACACTTTCAGCATTTATAAGTTACACAAGTTCACTCACTAATAGCACTGCAACTGCAGTCATTATTCTCTGGCATGCACTAGATTATCAGCATTTTCCAAAATACTCTAGCAACAACAACACTCACTTTACTAACGCCTTAAATTGGATGGCATGAATGTCTATGAACTTTGTACTGTGATACTGATCAAACTGATCGACTGTGAACTTGTAAATGTGTAAATATGTACAGAATAAAATATGAATAAAGTCATCAACTGTCTCTTGTTGCATGTGAATTATATGTGTAGTATGTCGACGTCGGGGCAAAATAGAGCTTCAAGCTGAAGCTTGCATTTGGACTAATTTGCACGGCAGCCAACTTATCCAGCACTATAGACTAGTGTGTAATGTTCGCGATGTTTTTCGCTTATTAACTCATTACGTATGTGACATGAAAATGTGCATTTCCAAGAATACCACTAAATTTTGACAGCTCATTTGTACAGGCTTACCACCTTACATCATTTTCATAGAATTTTGGATGCAATATTTAATTTAGATGCCGTGCAAGGTTTTATAGCTCGAAGATTAATCAACATCGAAAAAGTGAAAACATCATGGAATAAGACTTGAAGTGAGAACCAGATTTGGTTTGTGATTTCTTCTGCTGGAGCATGGCATCCCAATGGTTGATTTTATATCAAGACACCTTATACTTACCTTGTGCATAATATTTAATATTATGCAATACTGTTAGGTAGATTCTAAACCTCTTATACCAAATGCCAGAAAAAACAGACACCCCCCTCCGGGGCCTCCATCAACTCCGGCGTCCTTGACCGCTCCAAGTTCCCGCCAAAAACTTAAGACCTCAATTTGATTTCTATCACGATGAAACCCACACGTGAATTTACTGTGCTCCTCAACTAAGGAGATTCATATACATTCATTGGATTTACTCGTGCTCTCAAGCCTCCCGTATTGGTCCGTGAGTTTTTACATTTATGTACTTTCTCATTATACCGAATTCCTTACCGCATTTCATTGTATATTTTTTTTAAATATGTACAGTAGAAATCCTCAGTGTATTGGGATCGCTCAGATATGGCGCTCGCCATTCTGTAAACAAGCATATCGGGTCTATGCTTTCACTATGGGATTATTCTGCTCTGCATCGATAATAATATATACGTTGTTTCATTGTAAATCGTATACCATTGTGATAAATATGTTAAATGTCTGGCACGACAAACTATGGCACGGAATTGGCTTTGACGACATAGGTTACGTTGAGCGTTACTGATCTGGTGAGGGACTCTTGTTGACATGTTACTAGGCAGCCATTTTGACTGACAGCACACCTCTCTCGAGATAGTGTGTCGGAGTCATAGAGTCCTTTGCTGGAGAAGTTACGTAACCTCTTTGTTACTGTGAATTCTTTGTGCGAATTTCTATAGGTAGTTGGATATACCTTGGCAAGACAATGCATGTACATGTAGACAGCTATACTAATAGCTTGAGCTCTGTACTGATATTCGCACTTTGGATTTACGTTTCAGAGAACGGTGTATATCACAATAGCACATTGTTGTCTGTATATTAGTAGAACGATGCGAAGTATTTTTTGGCATGTTATGGAAATAAAATACTGTCTAGAATGTTTCACGTTCCAAACATTCTTTCGCTCCAATACTATTTACAGTTTGATGTATATAGGTGTACCGTAATTATCAACTATACGTTTGCACATGTATAGTAGTTCAACATGTGGTGCTGCAAAGGTATTACAGTACAAGTGGGGCTACACTGATACCTATACAGTGAATCACTATTCATTGTTGCGCATTACGGTGTTGTACGCTTGATTTTTACGAATGGACAGTTACGATGGGGTCCATCTCTTGTTATATACCAAGAAACTGAGACTTTCTTTCGTTGAGCTCGTTTCTGTACACAGTGGCATCTATGATGTTGTGGCGGTATTATTATACATGAGGTCCGTAGTACACTATGAGAGGACTACACCTGTGCGGGATCGTTCTTTAAGCCCAGAGCTGGCACTGTGAGAAGTTAAATGCTCTGTACGATATGATTATTGGCACTAATTTAATCATATCTATATTTTTCAGAATTATGTCCGACACAGATAAATCTGGAAAAGCGTCCCCGTCCGGTTGCTCTAAATGCCATCAATGGCCGGTTAAGGGTACCACTGGGCATGAGTGCTCGAAATGTTCGCTATGCACGGAAGGGAATAGGTGCGAGGTATGCTCTGCCTGGCCGGAGGACGTTTTTCAGCACTGGCTGTTTGTACGTTCACGATCCGTGGCGGCACTACCGACCGTGAACCCGGGTACCTCCGGTTCGGGTCTTCCTGCAGTATCCCAACCCGTAGGAAGGTTTATACCCGAAGCGTAGCTAGATGCACGTTTTGCGGAGCTTTATCGTGCTCTGGGCCTGTCTAGGCACACCGGTGTTCGTGGTTCCCCGTATAGGGAGCGCCGCGTTGGGAAAGCCCCCTGCTAGTTCTTCGACCAAGAAACGCAGGGCGCGCAAGTCGAAGGTGCGAGCCAAGACTTTGCGTGACCCGTCTGAGACTCTTGTAGTTCTATCCAAGCCATCGAGTGCTCCTACGACTCTAGTCGATAGTGAGACACCATCCGATCCCTCTCAGGGTCCGACGGGAGATGGTATGGATGGGAACACAACTGTGCTCGACGGGATGTCCAAGTCCACCAGCCTAGCCGAGATTGAGGTCGAGCAATCTCCGGCCGACACGGACCGCCCGGTTCGTGTTGTGGCGTCGTACGGTGGCCGTGATCACTCCGATGCCGGGTTGCTAGCCCGTGCTCGTGCTCCGTCATCGGCTCTATTGATGATCGGTTGCTTGAGGATACGGATATGGAGGTTGGTTCAACGTCCAGAGAGGACCCCGTCCCTCACGTCGACTTGGACCAGGAGCAAGTGGGTACCATCGATGCGGCTCTTGCAGGCTGCCGCTCAACAGAAGATGCCGGGAGGCCCACAGCTCCTTGCGCTCGGCCATATGTCCTCTTGGACTAGGTCGTTACCGTATGCTGCTGAAGTGTGCGGTGTCCCTACGAACACTAAGCAGCAAGAACCCGTTAAGCGATCGCTAACAGGTCAGCCGCCGGCTCGCCGTCCGGAGCTACCCTCGTTAGGGCTAGATCCATTCGTGGATCAGGCTTTCGATGCGCTCTCAGTGAGGCCGCAGGGAAAGGGTAAGTGTTCCCTGCGTACGGCTCCACCCGGGTTCACGGAGCTCTTCAGAGGCCCCCCGTTCGAAGTCAAGCGGACGGAATCGGCTTCGAAGGTTGGACGGCAGTCCGCCTTTTTCCTGACCGGCAGACATCGGGAGGATCTCCATCCAAACGATACGTTGCACCGGTCGGTTGAGGAAGAGCTCAAGGCGGCAGAGTGTTCGGCCCGGGCCGGGTTACGAACCTTTAGCCACCTTCTACTCATGACACACGCATCGTACGTAGCTGCCCTGCAGCGTACGGTTGACGATGCGGTGTCCCGGTTGCACTCCATGGACACGGAAGCGATTCCGAAACTCGATGGAGAACCGCTATCGGTTCCTCAAGCACCCCAGAGTTCTACCACTGTATGTAGTTGGCTACTGCAACGGGGTTGGACCTTCTGACGAGGGTGATAGCCAGAGTGCAGGTTTTAGCTGACCTAGGTAAGTTCTCTCCTGACGATAAATTCTTATGTCCGGTGCGTGCTGTGAAGTATTATATCGAAGCTACCAAACATCTTCGAACTTCAATCATTTGTGGATTACCCATCAGATCAATAACCACAAACCGGCTTCCAAAGACACCATCGCTCGATGGATTGTTGAAACCATTCAGATGGTCTATGCAGCTGCCCAGACTAAAGAGTTTGTTTTCGCCAAAGCCCACGAGACCAGAGCGGTAGCCACTTCGGAAGCGTTATTTAAGGGAGCTTCACTTAGTGACATCATGGACATTGCTCAGTGGAGATCTGAGGCTACTATTATCAAGTATTATCTCCTGGACCCTTCTACGTCGACAGCTAGCATTGAAATGGCTACTCTCACTAAAAGGCTGAGCAATGTTGCGCATACTATTCCGGTACCTTTCGTTAGAAAGCGCGTTTCGAGCACTCCTGTCCAAAGGGACCCGCCCGACGCCTATGCACCCTCGGGGAAACAAGCCTCGGCCGGAGTCAAGAAAGCATTAAGTGAGTATATCAAATTCATCACAAATAATGTTTACCCTCTGTCATTTGGCTCGTATTATTAGGGTTTTTCCCAAGCAGGTGTACCAAAAGAAAGCTCGGACTTTCACCAGGGTGGTGCCCCCCTCGAGTTATCAGGTAACAGAGAGGCCTGAGTTACATATCAATGACGGCCTTTTCGCTCTCAAATTGATACAGGTATCTACCTTTTGTCTTTGGTTAGCCTACCCGCCAGGGTTCCCACAAATTCTAGGGTTACCCAACAGTATTGCATAATATTAAATATTATGCACAAGGTAAGTATAAGGTGTCTTGATATAAAATGAAAAATTTTGTAACCCCCCATTTTATGAAAGACCCTTATACTTACCTTGCGATCCCGCCTCCCACCCACACTGTTAATCAAAGACTGGGGGAGGTACATAAATGTTCTTGCTTTTAAATGCTATGTTATTATAGAATCAAACTGAGGTCTTAAGTTTTTGGCGGGAACTTGGAGCGGTCAAGGACGCCGGAGTTGATGGAGGGGGGGTGTCCGTTTTTTCTGGCATTTGGTATAAGAGGTTTAGAATCTACCCAACAGTATTGCATAATATTAAATATTATGCACAAGGTAAGTATAAGGGTCTTTCATAAAATGGAGGGTTACAGAAACCCCTTCAATTGATAGTGACCTCCCACATCAGCAGTGATAATGATGTCCATTAAACAGGAAAATTTTCCACAATTTTGTGCTTTCTGACATTGGACCAGTTAGTACCATGACACTTGACTTGAAATGCAAAGGTTTTTAATTTTCCTTTTTGTTTCCATGGGTTAAATAGTGATAGTATCGGCAGAACCACTTCGTTGAGTTTTCATGTATTTGCAGATATGGAAATCTGCATTGCTCATCTGTGTGTTCCTCTGTTTGGACGGTAGATGGTGCCACATGGCATCCTAGTCCCCCTCAAAGAGTCGAGAGACAAATTATGGACGTAATATTTTCTGTAATACCGTCAATATGTAGCAGCCACATTTCAGCTATATTATGGTAGGGAACTTTGACCTACACCTCATCACTATATAACCCTACATTTCAGCAAGACGCTGAAGGAGCCGTGTACACTGGAAGCCGATAAAACATGGAAAACGAATGCCAGAGTACTGGCAAGAAGCCATTTGACCCCACAGACAGTGATCCCTGTGGTGATTTGTGTCCCTGCCATGCTTTTATCATAGATGTTCATGTGGATCAGAAGATCATATGAACTGGGCATGTCCTTTAAATGGTAATTTATTGAATGTACTAAAAAAAAAGTTGTTTTTTGTTTTTTTTTTTTTTTGGGCGCCCAAACCCATTACAAGGGGCTCAAAAATGGTTTCGATCAGGCCCTGTCTCAACTTAAAAGAAAAATATTAATAAAAGAAGCTCAGTTAAAACTGGAAGCATGGTTAATTTATTGCAATTATTTGGACATCGATATGTGGTAATAAATACATGACAAAGCAGATCTAGTTGAATCTGATGTTTCAAACACAAAGATGTTTTGGCCAAATATGTTTTGCTAAAAGTAATAGGCCAGTGATCAACAATATTATAACAATCAGTGTTTTCTCTAACATGTCAAATGAAAACATTTATCGTGATGTATATTTGGCAATCAGAATACAGTTACCATGGTTACGATGACACAAATTAGTTCAGTTCAAAAATACCGGTCCCTAACATACTGCATTTGAATTATGCATGCACACATTCGAGATTCTTGCACTTTTGTGTACATATTCTAAAATATTTCATCTGCATACTGTTTTCTCTATTCACAATATATTAATCCATAAGTGTGGAACAAGGCTGTGAACATGTACCTCATATATGGCCCTTCTCACATTGACCCAATAACAATGGCCACTGCAACATTTCAGCTAGTGACAGAATTCAATCTCATTTATCCCCATGCTGATATTATATATATCCTCCCATTGTCAGAATTCTGCGCATTCTGTCTGTATACGGTTATGCACAACTGTATTATCGAGCTCTTCAAACCAGAGACTTGAATGGTTCCGATACATAACAATGATGAATCGTGAAACAAACCATTGTTAGTATTGTGTATTTCACCTGAATGACTTGTTATTTATTCATATAATCCCATACGGTATATTGTAAAACTCTCTTCAGTTATTTTCGCATTTTGGGACCCTATAAAAACAAATCAACAGCAGCTATATAGCATCACTAATTGATCCCTATAAGGCTATATATTGTGCCAAATTAAGTTAGAAATGTTCTTGGGGGGGGGGGTATGACCCCCGGACCCCCCTAGGATGACACGCTTTCAGCTAGCATTGTCAGAACTTCTGTTCCACATCCCTTAAACTCGCACCCTGTCCCACACTCCCCCCTATAAACAAGGTATCTTTAGTATATCGTTCATATCTTGTCGACATTGTAATACTAACAAATTATATTCAGCATCCCACATCGATTGCAAATATTTGGACAAAACAGCAACTGAAGTTAACAAGAGCAAAAATTGGCTTTTATCATCATATAACCAACTGGTCGACCCACTGATATCGATGAGCATCTAGAACTAAAAAGGCCCATTTTTCACAATTTTTTTTTGTGAACCGCATGGGCATCCATGGTAAAAAGATATGGGTAGGCCCAATTTGACCTATGCTCCACTACATACCAGAATTTGAACGGAAATTTATTTGAGTTTGAGAGTGAGTGTCAATGAAGTGATTTAATTAATACAATGTTTACCATATAAGTTATGGTATAGAAATATTGCCCAAAAAAAATACATGCAGTCACATTATAAACAGTACAAACTTTTTGATTATTAATATGTACATTTGTATCTCCTATAAACATGTAATAATTGATATACATGAACATACCATGAAAATACAACATGGTGTAAAACACTAAACTGCACCCTAGAAAATATACTGTCAAATTGTATACAGGTAAAACCGGACTCCAAATGATTTATGAAAATGTAAACTAGACTGCCTGCAAACATGCATACAATAAATCCAATATTTCATGAAGTTTGCCATTCCAAACTCTGCCACTTTTCACTGAGGCTATCAGTAACAGAAAGGCATGAACAATAAAACTGTCACGGTCCAATGAGCCCCCAATACTCCCAGTTAGATGTATTTTAAAACTTTGACAATGTGATCCAGTAAGTCAAGGTCAGTCGTTTTTAATACAATTCTGGACCATCGCTAGATGTATACATAGTATTAATATGGAAAGTCTAGCTATATTTCTTCATGTTACATCAATAAACAGTATATGACCTTGAAAACATGGATCACGGTCAGTCAAACAGGAATGGGCTTCTATTCATATGTAATATCAATCTGGAGACGCTAACTTTTACTCCTTCAAAAATATTGCAAATACTAGAATATGACCTGGATAAAATAGGCCAAGGTCGATCATTTTCAATAGGCTTCGGACCCATCACAAGCTGCAAAAGTGGTATGATTTTGAAATAGCTGGCAATAATCCTTTTTTGAGATATCGTGTCCACAAGAAAGATGGACAGGCAGAAAAAGAGAGACAGACAGCATTGAAAACACCCTTTGGGTAAAAACCTAAGATATTAGACCCACCCATGCATTTCTGTGTGAAATACACTGGCTAATAAAGGGAGTAGATCATAATTATTTCCATGCATCTATGGAGCCATAACATTTTTTTTAAATTTCAAGAACAAGCTTTTTTTCCTATCAACAGTATCCAGACACCACAAAATGTACAACTTCAATGGAGATGACAGTCACCAACTCCCTTACTGCCCATATATTGTAAGGAGCCCGATTCTATTCAGAATGACAGTCAAGTTTCTTCCACAAAACTATGTATATTGCTAGAAATGATTCAAAATCCACAATGGTGGGATAAACTAGTAAACGATGGCAAATACTATGCCAGTAGATGAGAATCAATGAGTATGATATGTATATGGGAGTGACAACTGGTAACAAATTAAACCATCACGTAAATTATCAAAGGTTAAAAAAATTCTAGAAAACTATCACAAAATCTTGATGTGTATATTGCTAACATTATCGGATCTGAAAGCCAAATGATTTCCTCTATTTACAACTCGATGGGAATATATGTCCACTGCGTAACATTTGACACATAGATCAATGATTTGTATATGGCCCCCGACCAAGCCTGATGAAACCCAACCACTTCGCTGGGGGTCTAATAATACCCCAGACACCAGTCAGATTTTTAAACAGGATTCGGTGCCGTGCGCACATCGCCGGAAGTGACATCATGTATAGTAAATAGATGTTTGTTGAACATTTCGATTACTTTTCACGTCTGCATAATACCTCGGTTGACCTGGCATTAAAAACAATTATCTGGAGATTTATTTTTCCTGTTTATCTGGACAGAGCATATGAACGGTAGTTCACTCATGTGCAAAACTGAAGGAGTTGTTCAGCCGGATTCAAACTGAACCGTGCGTACGTGGGTTTTTATCTATACGTCATAGCAATGTTTTTAAGGTCAACTTTAGCTACTGCAGGCAGGGATGATAAATGAGCCTGTGAAATGGAGCATGCGCTGTGGGGAGGATGGATAAAACCCACAAACCACAACAGTTTCACGCTCTAACTAATAATTCCTATCAGACCATAATCTCCGACCGAGGTAATCGCTATATATGATTCAGAAATGGCAAAGTCTCAATACGATGGAATACTGTTGGTTTTCACACCACAGATTCCACGCACTGACAGTCTGGGTTGCATTGTGTAGTACTTGTTACAGGTCAAATCCTGAGTACCTGATTTGCTACCACCCATAAATATTTCTAAGCACAAAGCCCTCAACAAGCAATGATGCTTACAATTTTCTACCACTTTAGCTACGTCCAGTTCCCCCCCCCCCCCCAACAAATATCTTATGCATAGGGGAACTTAGATTGGTTACCTCCCCTGTATTCCATTTGCATTCCATACAGAAGACAGGTCATGGCTTCATCATCTTTGAACGACGCATCTTATTGGCTGATATTTCCAGCAGGCTATATAATTTTCAACAATAATTTTTGATTTCATTTTCCTGTATTTCTAATATTACTCCAGTGTATTTGTAAAAAGCGGTGTATTCGGGAGGCATGTCAGCTGAAACTTGCCACAAAGTGGAGAATGAGTCGAGATCTGGACAAAATTTTGAAACAAAAAGGCGTACATAGCCATGACCTGTCTT
Organism: Hanleya hanleyi; assembly: GCA_036873755.1. NCBI lineage: Eukaryota > Metazoa > Mollusca > Polyplacophora > Lepidopleurida > Hanleyidae > Hanleya > Hanleya hanleyi. Next base: position 13,075 of record JAVTVY010046475.1, read on the forward strand.
CTGTATGGAATGCATATGAAATACAGGGGAGATAACCAGTCTATGGGAAACTTTGACCAGTACTACCACAGTGAACCAGATTGAGAGTGCCTGAAATCAGCAGGGCATTCCGGTAAAGTTAGTTAGTATAGATATTTATTATAGTCCATATGCTCTGAGCACATCAGAACTTGGCCATTGGCAATATCACTTCGTAGACAAGTTATAAAGGAATGACCACTGATCAGCATCATATCTGTTCAACACTACTAGCACATGTAGAATGTAATCATCGTGTCAAATACCTGCCCAGACCTTCCTGGGCAGAACCTGTCAATGCTGCATAACCTACCTCTGTATTACTTCCCCTCGTTAATTTGCGAACACTTCAGCTTCAAGAGGGCTGTAATATAACATCACATTAATAATGAACATAATAATGTATCATCTATTTCTATCTTTTTTGCCATCTGGAGATTCTTTGCACACAGAATATTGCACACACTGTTAAAGGACATTAAGTGGTTGATCAAGATTTTGTCCCCATGAAGTGCAGTTTCAGTGCCAAAAATGAAATATTCCTTAGGAAAGAAACTGTTTGATTGACATAAATTACAATATTTTGTTTTATATTTGTAATAGTTACGAGTCTTCTGGCTTGTGAATGGCCGTGAAGTAGTATATTTGTGCAAAATAACTCATTTTGACGTGAATACACCCATTCTTCTCGGTTATCATATGAACATCGACCAGAACCGCCTTTGGTTCATAAGTACCATTGAATCACATACTATTGTATATTAGGCTTGTCAATATTCGTTGCTGTTCTTGTTTATCGGGAAATCCACTCTGGGTATTCACCACTGGTACTACAAGAAAAAATCTCATGGTGCTATATCCCCCAAAATGCTGTTTGTCCTCTAAATGCTCGAGACACAGGCAGTGGGCGGTGTTCGATCAATCAATACGTGTTGTCTGACTGGGTGGTGCAGACTAAGGCAAAGAAATTCATATTCTCCAACTCGAGGTAGGCCTACTGAGTAAGGCAGGAAAAACCTATTCACAGATGGGTAGAAATAATATGCACATTACATATTTATGTTATCTACATCCCTTGTGTTGGGGGCACAGCTGATGCAACTAAATAGTTCTTAGGCAGGCTAGGTCTTTCCCAGGTAGTCACAGAATGCTCCCACTATCTGTGAAATTGTGCTCCCTTGATAGAAGAATCACTGTGCACACTTCAAGCCTGTAGGTTGATGTCTCCCAATAGATCCTTTCTCTCTGTTGGAAAGATGCAGAGTCGGATTCACTTTCTTCCTAGAATCTCTGGCACATGATGGACCGTCTCCGGCAAATTACAGACACTACAGTTTGCTGAAGTTACGTTAGTGTTCATGAGTCACAATGAACTGCTTGTCATTCTTCGGAGTGCTTACCCTGCTTTATTGTTCAGCTTCACCTGTTGATGTTTCAATTTGGTTTGACCACTGAGGATCTGCTTGAGGCAACTTTGTTCTCCCCCTCCGTGATTATGTAAAAACTTCCTGGTGTTTGGCTTTTTGATCACAGCCTGGAAACAGCTTACCTTCGTGGAGTTTTCCAACCATTGCCATTTTACTACTGCCTTCTTCCCCATATGTCATAACACTGAAGAATTATCTTTCATGAACTCTGAATGAACAGAGTCTGAGCCTCTACTGCTGCAGTTCTAGCATACTCAACAGCAATATTGTTGCCTCATTCCTCGATGACCTGGGTACTAGTGGCAACAGAGCCTAGCATCGATGGTTGTAGTTGATGTCCTGATAAAGCTAATATCCTAAGCTCTGATGCCTGGAATGTCTGAAGAAAAGCTCGAGACAATAGCAGACTGACAATCTGTAGAAATGTTTACATCTGCCTCAACAGAAGTGTCTGCTACATACTCTAGACCCAGTCGGATACCTACCACCTCACCGCTGCCACATATTCTAGACCTAGTCGGATACCTACCACCTCACCGACTTAATTATTGCTCACCTTTTTTGACAGCTTTCTTGAGAGAGATGGGAGCAGATTTTAGACCCTTCAGGAACGTCATGACTGAGGCCCCAACTGGGTCTGGGTTGCGTAGTAACTACCTCATCCTTCTCCAGTCATTTTATACACATTTACAGTGAGAAATAAAAGATATTTTCACCTCAAAATGAGCAATTTTGCATAAACATGCTACTTCCTGGCTCTGCTATTCGTGAATCATAATAGTCCATGCCTTGTGATTAGTCTGAGTATAACACAATGCTGTGTTTGACAATGAATAAATTTCTTCCAAGCATAATAATTCATTTTTGGCACTTCAATCGCACCTCATGGGGGCAGAGTAAGACCTCCCTCTCACAATATTATCTAAAATATTTCAAATGCAGTTACATGTAATTAGGTACCTGCTTGCGTAGTCGAAACATCACAAGATTACTGCTGGTTTCCTCCAAAAACTGTCCATGTAAAATGTTTATGATGAACCTGTGAAATTATTGAGGGAAGTGTGAACCAATTCCCCCAAAAAGAGACATTTCAGTTTGTCTGCAAAATATATACAGTAATTCAGATCTCTATGGACATGTCCTTTCGTTGGGCCTTTCGCATATTCAACGTTTCTTGCACCGAATGCAAAAGATGCATTTTGTGTCTTGGAAAACACTTGGCTTGAATATCAATATCAAAATGAGTCATCTTTCTCAATGGCCTGTTAATCGGTTGCCGTTTTCGACACAAATGCAGTGAGAACGGAGGCCTCTGAAGGTGCAGTTGAACTCTCAGATGGGATTTGAGTTAGCTGGATTTCTTCTTCTCGACTGTCCTCTGTTGAAAAAAATAAATTGGAGATTTTTATTCTTTCGCACAGACCAACTATATCCATCATTTCTGGCAAATGGATGCAGTAGTTTAATGTGCATGAAACCAACAATGTTCTTTGAGTCAGCCTTCAACAATAATATTTCCTGCAAATAAAATACAAGACTCGATGTTCAAGAAATAGGAGAGAAGGAGAGAGAAATGTGTAATACGAAGCTGTGCATCTGAAAACCCCTCGGCTCTGGGTGTCAGCCATTCATAATATATTCAATTTGAACCGTACGTCTTGAAGTCGGGAACACCAAGCAGTCAAGTGACAGATTATCAAAAATTATTACAATTAGAAATGACCCCTGAGGTTCCCGTCCAATCAGAGAAACCGGCAGTCATCACTTGTCTCTTGATGTATCGATGATGTATACCAAGTATCATACTGAATCCTCAGCTTGAACAGTATCAAAGAATATATAGATCATCATAGATTGACATAATAATGGAGTTCAATTGCTGAAGCATGCTTTTTGAATATGGGTTAATTGTTTCGGTGTTATTATTTAAGATTGTACTTTTGAAATGATCAGATTGGATTTCCTATTTATACAGAATTTATATCGGATTTAACATTTATATTTATATAATTATTTCCTTAATAAAGAAGTCATTTAGTCCAACTGACTTGACTATTCCCCTTGGACATAACACTGGACATATTGCACGGACAAGTAAAAGTTGACAGAGACATGGACGGAAATTGTGATTTCGCAAATCGCAATTAACGACCTCGTCTATCAATGGGCATAAAAAAAAACACAATGTGTATTCTGAAAAGCTAATCATCAGTGAAAGTGAACCAATCAACATACCTTGTTGCTGCTCAGGGACAAATTTGTGAGACGGAGCATATAATGCCAGCAGACCTAATACATACACATTCCACATCCCATACACACCTATAACAAATGTACACATGAATATTATATAAGGTTATTGTTATATTAAATTTATGAATAATACCGGACATATATGCTAGGGTATATCCCTAATATTTCACGCTGCAACAAATAACCATGTATCCAACTTCAATAGGGTGGGGGTCAAACTTTGCTGGCCCTTCAAAAAAAAGCACAGAAGAAGAAGAAATAAACTCATTATAAGAATTCTCTAATTAAATGATCATTTCAGCTTGTATCAGTGTATTTCCATGACTATTCTTATGTTATAAGACATGTTGGCACAAATTAAAGTTCGATTGTTACAATCTTACACAGTTCAAATGTTCCCATTGAGCATCAATTTACTATTAAGTTTCAAAAACAATTCATATGCCGAGAGTGGGATCTTCCCTCTCAGACGCCATCCCACATAAAACTTGACGATAATTAATAATATGATCAACTCACTTGGAAGAAAATGTACTGATGTAATCGAGACCAGCTATATGTCGTCCAACAATTTTTCATGTTAATTTGCACGGTTTTCATTTGTTACGTCATCTGACTTGACTGTCCGGTCAGTGATTTGTACTATTTCAACACCAACACCATGACATCTCACATCTGAAGAATGTGCTGGCATCATACCTGGTGTCCCTCAGTTTAGATTGGAAGGGCCTGTTATTTCTCACCTTCACTAGTCGAGATTTCTCCATCTCTCTTCCCCATTAATTTCACCTGTAAAGAATGCGCTGGTGTACTCCAGTTGAGATTCCTCGCCCCATTTCCAGTGTCCTTCGTTAACCTGACTGATGATGAAGAAGATGACAGTGAGGGCCGCACACAGCAGTGTAGCTATCATCAGGAACTTGAACCGATAGATCACACCCTGGGGAGAACAAGACAAATATGATCATATTACACACGGAGTTCACTATCTTTCCTTTAGCGGAAGTGACATTTATTGACAAATGAGCATTTACATCAACTGAAATATGAATGATGAACTTAGTAGCCTATACCCCTCAAAACAGCTGAAATTGCAAATATGATCTGACAGAAGAATTCAAATTTACACTTGATTTCAGCTTACCTACATTCACATGACATTTGAGGGGGTTTTCCCCAAGCTTTTAACATGCGATTTTGACACTATTTTCTGTTGCCAGAAATCGGCAAGGTGAAGGGCCCATTTTTGTGGCTAGTTACAATCAGTAATACAAGCGGTGAAAATACAAGTAGAGAAATTGAATTTCACCATGTTAACATGGCAGAGTGACTAACGTCACAGGACCTACGAAGTAGGGTTTGACATGATTTAAGTGTGTACTTGACCGAAGACAAGTTTTTGCCAATTTCGAGGTTTATAGGTCACCTAAGTAGGTCTGTGCCAGGGGTGTGCATAGGTTGAATAAGCGTAGCATCATGTGAACTCCCAGAATATATGTGAATTGGAGGATTCCATCCAATGATAACCATTCTCAGATGGTCTGAATCTCGAACGGACCAGGCTTCCTGGTATCAGGAAATCTTCAAAAGTCACAATGAAACATACAACCAAGGGTTCCCGATAGGCATGACAGTGCACTCGCTGAGCGATCAATAAATAATAAAAAATAATTATAAATCAAATTTTCATCAGAATTCGGTCAGCTCAGAATGCACGTTCATGCCTAAAATCAAGGTTCTAATGTCACAATTCTCCTTATTTTGCCGACGAAGGATTCAGATGGACTCACTGACTACCGAACAATTTGCAAATGAGAGCCTACTTCGTAGGAATATTGTTTCTAAGCATGTTGAGGGCACATTTTTAACTGAATCCTAAATTCCCATTGAAATCCTTGTTATTTCTTAGATTCTCTCATTCATACAAAAATTATATATATATATGAAATACCTGGTCAAAATATATGATTTTGTGGCTATGCCCTTTTATCAAGTAGGACTTCAATTAAGATTTACCATCAACTTTTTTACTTATGAAAAGTAACAAAACCCCTTAAGGGTTGGCAGTCAGCAAAACAGGACATTTTACAGGACTTCAAAGTGATCTACAAACTGGGGGGATGACAGCACAGTACTGAGTTTAGGCACAAGATACGACCTTCCATAGTCAGCCATCATACACGAAAGAAGTTTTGCATGAATAATCGAAAGGCTTTTTTTGTAGTACCAGGGTTAGCATGAATTTCAAATGTATGCATGAAAAGAAATACAAAACAAAAGAGTCAAGATTGGCTTCAATATATGCCCACACAACACATCGTCTCTCCTAATCTGTCCTCTAACACACAAAATTGCAATTTTCAAGGATTTCCCGATTTTGGGGACACAATGACCTTGACCTCAATTTTAGTTTGTGACACATCATCTACACCTAATGTATCTACTCGCACGAAAATTGTGATTTTCTGATTTTGGGGTCACAGTGACTTTGACCCACGACCCCGACCTCAATTTTGGTATGACACATTTCCCCCATACGAATCCACTCACAAAAACAATAGTACTAGCAGTTTTCAATGATTTCCTGAATTTTAGGCCACACTGATCTTTAACCTCTGACCACAATCTCAATTTTGGCATGCAACATATCATCCCACAGTGTATCCCCTCGCAAAAAATTACAAATGTGGCTAGAAAACTGTAAGATATAGACACTAACAGGTCCAAGATTCTATATTTTAGGCCAGTGAACTTTGACCTCTGCCCTTGATCTCCATTTTGGTACGAGACATCGTTCCCCCCCCCCCCACCCCCAGGGTATCAACTCAAAAAAATATTAGAACAGTAGATAAGAAACTGTCTCCGATCTAGACGGACACAAATGAATGGATAGATAGACGTACGGCAAATATCGAAATCACATACCGGTAATACGTCTACAGATAATAGTTTAGAGTAACAAGATACTATGTGTTTTACCTGGTAGTACTTTCTCCGGGCACTACTCATGTGTGGGAGGGCAGACTTCTTGGCGCTGATATTGCGAAATACTTTGAATATCATGTAACACAGAAACATGAAGTAGAGACAGGCAGATATTCCAGCTATAATAATGAATGCAAGCTGTAGGAAGAGTTGAGGAAAATGAAATCAAAATCAATTCACCCTCCTGCCTATGTTAACAGCATGGAGTAGAATTGTAGCTATTGATAACTGGTGTGAATGTGCATCAAATTATCTCACTATTTCAAGAAAGGAACATTTTCACTGATGAAAATTTTGGCAAGTTTTAAGTTGAAAATTGTTCAATTACACCCGATCACTGATTAAAACCATTCTTGATACTGAAGCCATAGCAACGAGAGGGATCGTACGAACCACAAATTTAAGCAGAGAGTCACGCATCAGTGTACCCATCGGTCTGCCGGCATGAATCCTTTGTCCAAGATTTTAAGTTTAAACGTCAGATTGACACAGCCAAATCTCGGGGTACATTGTCCTCTTCATGCTATGACACAACCCGAACATGGCGATGTTTGCGCGAAGGTCGATGTTTTACGTTTATATGATAACAGCCATCGCGAAACTATCCCCGATGGACAGGATTCACACGACCTAGTCACCTGACTTTCTGACAGCAGCGGATGTGACGTGCGATGTGCACTCCACATGCATGGTTGTTGTTGTACATCTTTTCAAGCGTGGATACGACTGACAAGCTCATTTAACGTTGAGATAAAGCAAAGATTT
>JAVTVY010046476.1:0-21045 GCA_036873755.1 Hanleya hanleyi
CCATTCGCCTGTGATAGTAAAATTTAAAAGTAATGAGTTTACCCGAGGAAATGGTCTGTGGAAATTCAACAATTCTCTCCTTAAGGATAATAAATACACTACGAAAGTCCAAAGTAAGATTTCTGAGATAAAAAAGCAATATGCTCTTCCCGTATACAATCAAGAAAAAATAGACACAATAAAAAATGAAAACTTGTTATTTACAATTGATGATCAACTTTTTTTAGAAGTTCTGATGATGGAAATTAGGGGTGTAACTATTTCATACTCTTCTTTTAGGAAAAAAGAAATGCGTCAAAGAGAAGACAGAATTATAGAAGACATACGGGAAGCAGAATCAATGTATCATTTACAATCAGACATGATTGAAGAAAAACGGAAAGAGCTGGAAGTATTGCGAAGAGAAAAACTGCATGGAAGCTATATTCGCTCTCGTGCCCGCTGGTTAGAGGAAGGTGAAAAACCTACACGTTACTTCTGTAAACTCGAGGCAAGAAATTATGTGAGTAAGACAGCTCCTAAAATGCTAACAGAGAAATGATAACAAATCAAACAGAAATATTAGAAGAAACAAAACAATTTTATCCACATTTATATAGAAGACAAGATGTAGATAACATCGAGATTGATATCAATGATCTTATAAACAATACAAATATTACTCCATTAAAAAATGAGTCAGCTATTAAACTAGAGGGTGCACTTCGGTACGAAGAGGTCACTAATTATCTGGAACAGATGAAGGGTAACAAAAGCCCGGGATCTGACGGCTTTTCTACTGAATTTTTCAATTTTTTCTGGTCGGATGTCGGTCACTTTGTGGTGAGATCTCTGAACTGCGGATATGATAAAAGATTGCTTTCCACAACCCAAAGACGGGGAATAATTACGTGTATACCCAAACCGGATAAACCCAAGACGGGGAATAATTACGTGTATACCCAAACCGGATAAACCCAAACACCTTTTAAAAAACTGGCGGCCGATATCCTTACTGAATGTTATATATAAAATTGCTTCCGGTTGCATTGCTAACAGACTAAAATCAGTATTAAATGAGATTATATCTGAATGTCAGTCTGGCTTTATTCCAGGGAGATTTATAGGGGACAACATCCGACTCATCTATGACCTAATGCACGCTACTGCCGAACAAAACATTCCTGGCCTACTACTTTTTGTGGATTTTGAGAAAGCTTTTGATTCTTTATCTTGTCATTTATATCCTACGCTCTCAAAACATTCAGATTTGGACCTACAATTATACACTGGATAAATCTCTTTACTACGAAGATTTCCTCATCTGTAATACAGAACGGATACCTGTCTCAATTTTTCGAAATTTCGAGAGGCTGTAGACAAGGCGATCCGCTATCTCCATACATCATTTGTTGTGAAATATTGACACAGCTTGTACGAAAATAACAAAGATATAAAAGGCATTCGTATTGGCGGCGAAGACTACAAGATCTCTCAGTATGCAGATGATACTACATTTATTCTAGATGGTTCACTTCCTTCTCTCTCCGCTACGCTGACTCTCCTCGAGCGGTTTGCTCACATATCAGGTTTAAAAATAAACAAGACGAAGACCAAGGCAATATGGATAGGAAGTAAGAAATTCAGTAAGGAAACCTTTCATCATAGATGGAAACTTGATTGGGGTTCAGACTCATTCAACCTACTGGGTGGTAATTTCTCAATCAACTTGACTGACATGGTGGAGCTTAACTATGCAAAAAAAATAAAGGAAATTAAATGTACATTGAAACAATGGTCGAAACGATTGCTTACTCCACTGGGCAGAATAACGGTCCTAAAATCTCTATGTATATCAAAACTTAACCACCTGATTCTGTCCCTCCCAAACCCCAGTGATAAAATATTACAAGAACTGAATAAAACCTTTTACAATTTCGTTTGGCAGTGCGGTTCAGATAGAATTAAGAGAAGCGTTTTGACAAAAGATTATTCTGAAAGTGGTTTAAAAATGATAAATATTGCAAAATTTGTAACTGCTCTGAAGACAACCTGGTTGCGTAAATTACTTGTATCAAAATCTGATTGGGCGAGACTTTTGAAAGAACAAAGTGCACCCAGAATATCAGGCATGTTTGAGTTTGGCCAGGACTATATACGCAAAATCTGTGCTGCCTTACGTAGCCCTTTTTGGAGAGATGTTATTACAGCATGGCGAGATGTATTGGACAGACTGAGAATAAAAACTATGGACGATCTCTTAGACGTCTGCCTTTGGTATAATAACAAAATAACTATTGGGGGAGAAAGTGTCTTCATTAAAAGCTGGCAATCAAAGGGGATAAAATTTGTGAGGGATTTGTTAGATCAACAGGGCCATTTTTATACTTTACGGGATAATCTAAAAACAAATTTTTTAGAATACAGATCCATTATCAGCTCTGTCAAGAAATTTATCAGTACTCTGGGATTAATCCGAATAAAATGTAGCCAGGAATTACCCAGGATACCTTTCCATGTAAGAATATTATATGAAAGTGCAAAGGGCTGTACAGATATGTATAGAATTCTCATACAAGATAATGTTAAACCGATATCTCAAGAAAAATGGGATAGAAAACTTAACATAAATATATCACAGGACGAATGGAGAATCATTTATCAGGTACCTTTTAAAACGACTACCTGTCCCGCTACACTCTGGCTACAATACCGCGTTTTACATAGAATAATCGCTACAAATGATAAATATTAAAGAGTCTGACATCTGCACTTTTTGCAGTGAGCACTCGGAAAGTATTGAACATCTGTTTTGGGATTGTCGACACGTGGGGGCGTTATGGATGGATATTGAAGCCTGGCTACATGCTAAAGTAAATTTCTATATCCATTTCACTACAAAAACCGTTTTCTTTGGAAAGGAAATATTATCCCAAAAATTTAGAGTATTAAATTTTCTAATATTATCCGTGAAACATTATATCTATAGATCAAAATCAAAAAAAGAGAAACCAAACATCATGGCACTTCAGAAGATAATACAATCCCAGTACTATGTTGAAAGATACATAGCAATAAAAAACTTCGGACTAGAAAAGTTTGAATCGCTGTGGGCCCCTTGGATAGGCCTTTTCGATTAATCATTTCATAGTCATGTACCTCGAATATCCTTCCATCTCAACATCAGGTCGAGTTTAGACTGCATCCCAGGTCTTCTTTTTTCATGTACTTTTACTATATTATTCTGTATTTAATGTTGTGGCTATCAGTCCTAGTGGACAGCCTGTATTCTGTGGTGGTATACATAATGTTCTATTACTACTATGTGCAACAGGCTACTTGTGTTATAGCGAACCACCAATGCATAAGTTAAGAAGTAAAAACAAAAACAAAGAAAAACTAACCACAACCTCGAACTCCATCTAATTTCCAGCCTGTTCATTCCCATGCCTGTATTAAAAATATTATTGTAGCGCACTTACTTCTAGCTTTGTACCATTTCTGGCTAGATTTTTGTAGAGAGAATTATGACAATAATGTAAATCAGCTTAAATGGACACCGAAATCGTCATCTTTGAGTGAAACATGCGCAATGAAATCATCAACATCGAATTTTCACCGCCGCTGAATTCCATCACAGTTACATGATAGATAATCAAAACAAGAGTTGAAGCGCAAGCGTAGTCTAATCATATGTTGGACGCCGCACCAACATTAAGATTGGATTCATTTAGGTTGATAATTGTACTCTTTGCATCATCCCCTCAACAACAAATCATGCCAAGAAGGACGCAAAGCTGAAAGTAAGCTCACGATAATAATATGTTTGTTCCGGCATGGAAAAGAATAAGCTTGAGGCATCATCAACAGATAATAACTCTGCCGATATCTATTCTATTTTGAATCTGTTTAGTTGTCATTAAATCTGAAGATATACATGTACTTGTTTTCCTGTTACCTTTACTGGGAAAAATGTAACACTTTACTCGCCGGGAAATATCTTGTCTGTATCTTCATCCGCTTTCCTGTAACGTTTACCGAAAAAAATGTAACACGATTTGCCGGGCATCTCGTTTAAATTCGCCGGTGAGGTGTTGGAAAAGTAGATAAGTGGACGAATTTCATCAGAATTCCCGGCGAGTAGTGTTACATTTTTTCCAGTGAAGGTAACAGGAAAACTTCTTATTGTATGGATGTATGGTGTTCTATTTGTGCCAAGTACATAGGAAAGAAACGCGACGTCGCTTTTTTAACGTCGTGAGCAAGAGCGACGTCGTGTTTAAGGCGGGCGTCTCGCGTTCAAACGACGTCGCGTTTTTAAAAGGCGACGTCGCGTTTTTAAAAGGCGACGGAAACTTGGCACAAATAGAACACCATCGTATTTTGTCAGAAGTACTTTAGTGGGGGCAGCTTATTCCGCGGGGAAATTTTTTGAATACGACGGGAAAGGCAATCAACAGATCATAACTTTATGGTGTTCTATTTGTGCCAAGTTTCCGTCGCCTTTTAAAAACGCGACGTCGCCTTTTGGAAAACACGACGTCGCCTTTTAAAACGCGACGTCGCGTTTCTTTCCTATGTACTTGGCACAAATAGAACACCATAGTATGGTGGATCTGCAAGATGCCTTCGGTCTAATTCAGGCCTTTTATGAGCTATGCAGTGAACAAAAATGTAATCACAGGGGCTCGTTACCGTTTGGTAATTGGTCAATTATGTTAAGTTGAAGTGGGGAGTGTGTCGACCTCGTGAAGAAGGGGCTTTGTTCACGATCTCGAACCCACCAATCAAAATAAATAAGCAATTAACAATGGTAACGAGCCCCTGTGTATGTCATTACTCTTCCTATACATCATAAATCTTTTATGAATGTGAATCTTGTCTAACTTCCTACGTTCATATAATCATCGTTTATCGTGAATCTTCTCTACCTTCCTGTTAGAATCTTCTCTACCTTGCTTCGCTCATATAATCAGCGTGGTTGATCCTCACACCCATATATAATCAGCGTCATTCTGTTTTACCTTCCTTTTTTACATTGCTACGCTCATATAATCAGCGAGATTCTTCTCTTAATTGTTAATGTTACTTACCTTGCTACGCTCATTTAATCAGCGGGAATCTTCTATTAATTGTGTATGATGCCCCTGTGTATGATTACTCTTCCTATACATCATAAAATGAGTGTGAATCTTGTCTAACTTCCTACGTTCATATAATCATCGTTTATCGTGAATCTTCTCTACCTTCCTGTTAGAATCTTCTCCACCTTGCTTAGCTCATATAATCAGCGTGGTTGATCCTCACACCCATATATAATCAGCGTCATTCTGTTTTACCTTCCTTTTTTTACATTGCTACGCTCATATAATCAGCGAGATTCTTCTCTTAATTGTTAATGTTACTTACCTTGCTACGCTCATTTAATCAGCGGGAATCTTCTATTAATTGTGAATCTGTTTTTATCTGTGTACGCTCATTTAATCAGCGGGATTCTGCTCTATTTGTGAATCTTTACCTATCTAGCTACGCTCATTTAATCAGCGGGATTTCTGCTCTATTTGTGAATCTGGGGCCGATTTCTCGAAAGTCAACTTTAGTCCAAAAATGGAACTTAAGTCCCTAAATTGACTTAAGTGAGTGATAAATGACTTAAGTGCATTCCCCGAAACTTTTCTTAGCAAATAAATTGCCTCAAATTTACTTAACTTTAGGTCTGGTCAGAGGTGACTTAAGTGTATTTTAAAATGCTTAAGTACCAAAAAAAAATAATTCAAGATGGCCGTCATAATGCTCGTTTCAGTGGATAATAAATGCAAAATATCCAATAGGAGGTGAAATTTACGCAAATCGCCGAAGGTGATACAAAAGTGAGTCGGAAATCAATCACAAACAACACGATTTTGATGAGAAAACGTATTGAAATTTGTTTGAAATGGCGTTTTGGTGTATCTGAATGGCAAGGAGCACCCCCCTCTGATTGATCAGGTATGGTATATCGATAGGTGAACCGTAAGCGTACTGACAGTATTGTGTTTGATTTAGGTGTTGGCGATGTTCTCTCACACTCGGTCATCATGATGACATTGCGAACTGCTGACGCTTGCGTGATTCAAATTGATGTATGGTCCAAGATTGACAGCGTTCATTACATATGATAATCTGTGTATTATGAAGAGCAGATCGCTGATGAATCAATTACCTACAGGTTAGTTAGAGATAACTAGGAATATTTGATACATTTTATGAATTTGGGAGAAAAAATTAACCGTCTGACGCAGTCGATTGCCGCACTCGGCGATCAACAAACACGAGCGCCTTCTACAACTAAGCAGGTCGCACGAATGACCTTCCTTCGCGAGGGTTCATATGGGGGCGTCCTCCAGCCGCACTTTTGAATTAATATCTTCACAGAACAAAATATTTGATCAAATTACAGTTTAACAGGGAATTTGTTTTAAAATAAAAACATTAGAGATGTTAGAGGTGTAGATATAAATCCAGCAAAATATGTTTGACTCAACTTCTAGGTTTTACTATAAAACATATTTCAATACTTACATTATAAATACCTTTTAATGTACATTTTGATTCCAACTTTACAGACTGAACCGGAGATAATCCTTTCTTACACATGCACAATGTAATCATGAATCCAGCATTGAAAATAATGACATTTTTCAGCCTTATTTGCAAGAGCTACAACTTGATAAAATAATCTTACAAGATATATTTTGTTACAATAAGTCGATTCCATGACTTCTTGTTACAGTATAATTGTTCGAGAATATATTTTGGAGTAAGGTACGAAAATATTCTTGATGGAGAACATTTTAGAAAGGTATATAGTTTTAAGAAAAATAATCCTGTTACTTCACAGAATGAAGAAAATAGCTCAAAACAAAATAAATTTCATTACTTTTCTTAAAAACTACATTTTTGAGTGTTTTATATAAAATTTTTAGAATCCTTTGTCATTTTGTGTTTTCGGAAATCTTAATTTTATAAATCTTTAATTTTTTTTTGTGTGTGGGACAGTTGTATTTAACCATCAACAGTGCTATATACAAAAATGACTTGAATTTTTCTGGCTTATACCTACAATATTCCAAAGATGGATCCTGCAAATTTATGCACAGAATGGGTTCTGAATGATGGAAATGTGCACACTCATGACCATACATGTATGTCAGTTCAATATTGCAATTTTTGCATGATTCCGGTGATATTTTTTCTACATTGGTTATAGGCCTACTCTAATTGTTTGTACAAAACCTCTGATAGATGCAGAGTTTATACTGGGAAAGATAAAGTTATTATTTACTTCTGGTGGAATGATGTTATAAACCTAATCCTACTTTCGTACATTATTGAGAGAACAAAGGACCAGTGATTTCAGTTGATCAGCTACTGGTTCGTATAATTTCACTTTGACTTATCTATTAACCCAGGAAAATATTTTGAACTGCTCGTAACTGACATAATTTTATAAAGATGTACTGTATCTTTCAAAGACAGTGTCATTATGCTTGAAATAATGTATAATTTGGGAAATATTACATTACAATATGCCAGCTATCCTAAGTTAAAAATTTCTCCTGTGTTAAAAGATAGGGCAAGTGAATTGCTTAAATCACCGGTCACAGCATGAAAAGGTTTTACATTGTATTCTCAATAATGTGCAAGAGGCAGATTCCAATAAAATTAGACTGGATTTCCATAGATTTAGTACTTGAAGCTCGAAACAATTAACAGTAGGAGCTGGTGCATCAGAGCTTCAAATCTCACTCAATTAATATTCTGTTCTAGAAGGTACACACAGGATTCCCACATTATTCTGGTCAGATCAACTACAAGGACTATTTTAATGAGAGTACATGTGAAGATAGAGTATGGTCGTTATGGGTCAGAGATGCCAAACAAATTATCATAAATGAAATATGTTCCACAGTCATAATCAGTATGGTCAGAGCGTAAAATGGAATTGTTATGGAGGAATAAAGGTAATAAATTACTTGTGTCTCTGATATTGCAAAGGTAAGTGTTATTCAGGTGAAAATTGATGATTTATAACAAATATATTGTTTCAAGCTTAAAGTTATCTCAATCAAGATAATACACATACATGTATCACCAGGGGTAAGATGTATATATGTGAAAGATTTCCAGATTTCTTCAAGGGAGTTTTCCTGTCTCCACAACTGTGTGTGTGTGTGTGTTTATAAACACACTACCTGGTAATTCTGGTACAGTACCTTTTGACTGATTAGTACAAATTGTATCGTGATTGTTTGAGTTATACCCGAGCTGTAGGTATATTAGATAGGCCTACAGTCAATTGATTCCGTTTCGTATGTCAAGTAAACATTTATTTAGACTGTAATTCTGAGCAATATATTGTGACATAATCCACATAACACATTTACAAAAAATCCATAAAACTGTTATAAATTTGTTGTGTCCTCACAATTTTTTTTGCATTATATATGTGAGACCTGTCATTGGATGGATGTTCATCTGTTGCAGTATATGGTATACTTATTACTGGTAATTCACCCGAGATTGACTGTTCAGGAGATTGAAAATATATACATGTTTTCTTGATGTAAGAGGCTATCAATGGTCAAAGTGAGCTAGCCAGCCCATAGAATATAAGGCCATACATAATAAATTGTGTGTTTCAGGTAATGAGTTTCATCAAAAGATGGGTAGGTAGCTTGGTCAGCTGGCTAATATTATTTCATTGATTGTTTTGCTCTAACAGCATATATCGTGTGCAATACAAGCTTGTAAAAGGAATATTTGAAAGTTTGTACTGAATTTAAAGCTGGATATTTGGATTTATTTGTATCTACTGTGCTACCGTATGCATTCATGTCATAACCCACAAAAGTTAAATTGTTAAGGATTGAAAAGATTGTTGGACATTTTGAGCAAAAATTCTCTTTTTGGGAAGGCAGGGTCACCTGAAACTAGTATTTTTTTAATGGATGGCCTAATGAGCCTTATGGTAATCCCTCTAAATAATCCTTTCACAGGATTGTGGAATTTTCCACCATAAAATCTGGGGGTGATCAAAACTATTAGAACCGGAAGTTGACAAAACATTTCAAAATTATGATTATCATCAATATTTCTTCATTATTTCAATGTTTAAAGGGTGATTAAATTTATTAGAATCATAAATATTGAAAATTATCCATAAATTGATGGTGAATTTAGAATTCAGATAGAGAATTTAGATAGGCAGGTTCAATTATTGGAGGGATTGCCATAATCACCCCATGTACTATCTTACCCCTGATGATACATGTAATTAGCTAGCATGATTAGGGATTATTTTAGGCTTGAAACAATATCCTTGTTATAAATCACCTAATTTTATTGAACATTGCCATATCAGGGACTAAAATAATTTATCTTCTTTATTCTTCCATATAACAATTCCATTTTAGGGTCTCTGCACCGAAATTACTATGATTACAAGTAAGATGAGTATGACTGCCCACTAAAATGGGTCCATATTCATGGTTGCAGTTCTTTTTCATTTTACACTGTTAAAAACACATGTATTTGCTGTGCGTGCTTAAAGGTGAAATGCAAAGGTTTTCATATTTCCCTATTTATATTCTTCGCGGGCTAGTTAATGATGGAAATATAAGCCCAGTTACATGTACTCTGTTTGGATTTATTTGAAGTATTTTGTCTCCTGGTAGCTTTTGGAAAGTGCTTCAAAGTTGGCATCTCAAGCCCGGCCGATTTCAGAAATGAAATTCGCATCGCTTATCTGCCCTTGTTTGACGTTCGTTTGTGACGTCACATCAGACCATCTGGCCGGGCGTCAATACTTGTAACGTTCAGTCTCCGGGCGGCTGGTCTGACGTGACGTCACAGTCAAGGAAAGATAAGCGATGACGTTTTGCAAATCTGAATTCAGCTGTGCTAGGGGTACCAACTTTTAAAAAGATTCTAGCAGACAAGATAATTCAAATTAAACCAAGTGGTGTAGATAGATTGGTATTTCTATCATTATTCAACCTATATAAAATGTGAAAAGGAGAACCTAAAAACCTTTGCATTTCACCTTTAACCTTTGAACATGTGGAATCTTAATAGCTCACATTTATCCAATCTTCATTGCTGAGCATACCAATCAAGCAACAAACATGAATTAGCAATAATTGATTCTATAATATGTCAGTGTAAGCATATGACCAAGTGCTATATTGAAATATGACTGTATTTTCACCTAATTTCTACCAGTTTAGCCATGTCACCACCCTCTCCACCCCACACGCATCATGTATTGAGCATGGGAGACCTGTGACAAGCAATTACCTAATCTTTGATGGCTACCCATCCATTGACTGTTAGGGCATGAAATTAGTGGTTCACAATACTATATAGTATGCTTTACCAGATTTATCTTCAAGTAGATGGGAAATAAATAAGCTTATGAATCATCCATATAATGCTTAGCTAGCAATTATCAGGGCTGGAAATACGGATTGGGCATGGTAATTAACATATTCGCAGGTTACGAATATGTTATCACTCTAAACAAAGTCATGTTTATGCGGATCTGAAGACAGGATGGTGGCATTCTGGGAAAGGTAATTTGAAATACAGGTTGCCACCAGAAGCAAACCATCTAGAAGTGTATAACAATAGCTAGACGGCAACGGCACTCACCAAGCCACCTATACACCACCCTTACACAGTCTCTACCCAGCATCCTGAGATGCAGTGCCGATACATGGTCGGGGATAAAAAATATGAGACAAGTCGTTTATGTTTCATAGGCTGAGTATTTGTGTAATCGTAGCAGGGATAGTGAGGGGGTAGAAGACAACACCAACAATTGTCTGGGCTCCATATGGGTTGTTTAATAGCACCAAAAACCCTGAAAAATCACAATGAAACAGTGACGTTCAGATATTGAATATAAACCCTCGTTTACAATCATAGTGGGCAAATGTATTGCTTTACAAAACAATTGTTCCAGGTAACAGCTATATATCTTTGTATTATAGCAACTTATCAGTCGTTAAAGGAATGATCCATTATTAATGACTATCACCATGTAATGGTGTCAAAACATCTCCAAGGGAGATCACTCTCCGCTGAGCCTGTTACTTTATATAAATTGTAACTGTAACGATGAAATGGGAATTAACTTCATTAATTGTAACAATGTTTGGTTGAAATAAACTCTATTAATAATGAGAATCAACTTGTCTGTTGTTACTACTATACATGTCAAGTCCTAGTATATAATAGTTGATTGGAATGTAGGAGTAATCTGTTAAATCAACTTGATGGAACAATTAGTCGATACCTGATGTCTTGGCCTTATCTTCTAATCACATCTTATTATTCAAATAATCAAGAAATCAAAGGGGAACTCACCCCTAGCTACACAACCATGTGAGATACTCCATAACCGAACAAATCAGTACGTCAACTGGGTTATCTCCCCTCTAGTGAGGCTGGCTAGTGAGTCGCCATCACGCCAACTGGCAAATCCCTCATATAGCATGGGATTAGTACAGGCCGTATACCATGTATACAAGTTGAGAAACCGTGAAACTGTTCACAAGAAAAAGAATACAGAAATATAATATTTACAATCACAATAGGGTTTCTATCTATTGTCTTCAGTGGTCCATAATCGATTGACACAATCATGTTGGACCATGAACCATTCCCTATATTAATACAAGTTTATAAGAAAATCAGGAATAATAATTCTTTTTCTACTTTCCACCTAATCTGTCCGGAACTGATCCATGAAGAATTTCCTAATTTATTACCAAATAGTATGCCGTGCGCAACATGTATTAATTTGCGCTGTGTATACTACTACTCGATTTTGCAATCATGAATTACTTGATGAAAATACAATTAATTATCTCATTTACAATTATAGTAAAGTCCGTATATAATTTGGAGACAATCGGAGTGCATAATGCTTGACAACAGACGATGCAATGACTGACTTCCTGACTATACATATAACATGACGGCGGTAACATGTGCTCAACTTGCACGTTGAATAAATCAATGATTTCACTGTTTTAACTTCTTCGAGTGCAGATAACATGCATACCATCAAATTCTACGACATTTTTAAATACAGATCTCTGCAATCAGGAGTAGTCTACTTACAGTAAACACGGTGAAATTTCACAAAACAGCTTCGTGTCACGCAGCCGTCTGCTAGCGTGTTACACAACAATGGCGATCACGCCTTGCCCGACTCGCTCGCTAGTGTCCGTAATCTATTACGTCACAGTTCGTAACCCTTCGCGAGTTCAAGTTGACCTCGGGCGCACTCATGCTTACACTCCCCTACTTGTAGTTGTCGCCCTCGACAATACAGCAACAATAATAACATCCTAACAGTTTCATATGTACAAAAGTTCCATTGTCTATGTCTGTGATCTCATTCCAGCCAACATCTGGACGAGTAACAGTTGTGTCTGGCTAATATTTGCCAACACAACAGGGTCAACAGGAGTTGCTACAACCTCTTGTTGTAGTGAAGACACTGGGAGTCTGTGTATGTTGGGATGGCGGCCCGCTGTAGCGCGTGTTGACCTGCGCAGGGTCACGTCATCTTCATCACCAGTCTCCCCTACTTCGCATTGAGTACTATCCTTATCCACAGCTGCTTCCCGTTCATCCTGTGGAATAGGGTCCAGCGTTGCCGCGTTCTGCAGAGGTACACTGACATTAACACCGCTACTGTTTGACTGTCGCGACTGTGCCTGTCGCTCAACAGGACCAGCTGACCCACAATCCACCATCACCTCTGTGCCGTTGGGTGAGGTTAAGGGTGCTCTACGATCGGCAGGTTCTCCGATCCAGTACTCTGTGTCACTATCGTCTGGCGACACTTCGGTATCACTGTCTTCTGCAGGAACTTCTGAATCACTATCTTGTACTGAGTGAATATCATCCACCAAAACCTTCGAGTCCAAGATCTCCGAACGATGAACTTTCTTTTCACCTTTCTCTCCTTCTAGTGGTTTCACCGTATACACATTAAAGTCCTCTATCTTAACAACTTTGTGAGGCAGTGGGTTCCATATATCCTTTATCTTGTGTCTACCTCTAAAATGATTTCTCAAGAACACTCGTGCCCCAATGGGCAATTGCTTGTCATTTGTTGACTTGTTTATCCTCTGCCTCCTTTTCAGTGCCTCTGCCTCTGTCCTCTCACTGGCATGCAAAAAAGCCTCTGTCAACCGATTGTTATGATCTGTCACCCATTCCACATCGGGTTCTTCTGCCTCTTTAGCCAGCAGGTCATCGATAGGTAACCGCGGTTCCCGACCGAAGAACAGATAATGCGGCGAGTAACCAGTAGTTCTATGTGGTGTACAGTTGTATGCGTAGAGTAATTCAGGTAGTGACTCGGGCCATTTCCTCTTTCTCTCTGGTGGAAGCGTACGGAGAAGGTTATGCATGGTTCTATTGAATCTTTCACAATTACCATTCCCTTGTGGATGGTACGGAACAGTAGATGTCTTGTTAATGCCGTAGATGCCACATAATGCTTTAATAACTCGACCCTCGAAATCGCGACCTTGGTCACTATGTATTCTCTCTGGTACTCCGTACTTGACGAACCACTCCTTCACCAGTACTCTAGCCACAGTTTTAGCAGTTTGGTCCTTTGTCGCAAATGCCTGTGTAAACTTGGTAAACACATCTGTCACCACTAGTACGTTCTGGACATTGTTTGTGCCAGGTTCCAGCACTGTGAAGTCTATGGCTACAATCTCAAGTGGCCTCTTCGCTATGATTGACCCAACAGTTGTCCGTACGAACTTCCCTTCCTTTCCCAGCATACATCTGTTGCATGATGAACAATAATCCTTCACGTCTCGAGACATTCCTGGCCAGTAACATCTCACATGGAGCAGACGGAGAGTTCTGTCTGTTCCTTGGTGGCCCATCTCGTCGTGGACAGACTTCAATGCCTCTTCTTTCAACGCCAACGGAAGCAGAGTCTGAGCGATGTTCTCTCCTCGTTGCTTGACCACGCGATAGATAATGCCATCTTCACGGACGAATCTTCCCCAAGACCGCATCAGAATCTTCACATTCTTGCATTCCTTTTTCAGCAACCGTTTCGGCACATCAACATTGTCCCAAAAGTGAATAAGGCGTCCAATATAAGGGTCAGCAGCTTGAAGAGCAGATATTTCCTGCGGTGTCTTCCCTAGCTGGGCCAAAGAAGATGGCGGTGGTATTCGTGGGGGTCTGACATTCACTTCCTCGCTCCGTACGTCACACATGACTTCATATATACAACCTTGTAGTACCCGAGGAATGAGAGATGACCCACTACCTGGGAACTCTGATGTAACCGCATTCACACCAGTTTCCTCCAGAAATGTTGCTTCTGGTGTGTGCGTCACTTTACGGCTAAGTGAATCCGCATTTCTGTTGACTTTGCCTGACCTGTGTTTGATGGTTAAGTTGAAATTGGCGAGCTCTCCCACCCATCGTAACTCTGTCGCTCCAAGCTTTCCTGTCGACTGAACATATGTCAGTGGATCGTTGTCGGTATATACAATGCAGTCTGTACCGAGAAGCAGATCCCTATACTTTTCCGAGACTGCCCACTTCAGGGCTAGCAGTTCTAGCTTTCTGCTACTGTAGTTTTCCATGTTCAGTTCATGACCACGAAGCGATCTGCTGGCATATCCAAGCACTATCCGGCCATTCTCCTGTTCTTGAGACAGGACTGCCCCTAATCCTAGGTTGCTTGCGTCTACCTCCAATATATACGGTTTGTGAAAGTCCGGGTATCCCAATACTGGGGCGGATGTCAACCTGGACTTCAACTCACAGAATGCTTCATCGCAACCGGTATCCCATGCTCCAATTCCCAATGGTTTGGACTTTTTACATCGTTTTCCTTTCCCCTTCTTAGGTCCTTTCAGCAAAGCGTGAAGAGGGGCAGCTACCTTTGCAAAATCACGCACGAATCGCCGATAGTATCCTGCTAGACCTAAGAAACCTCTTAGTTCGGTTTCTGTCTTTGGTTGAGGCCACTGCTCAACTGCGGCTGTCTTCTCGGGATCCGGTCTCACACCGCTCTCTGATACTATGTTCCCCAGGTACCGGAGTCGCTCTTTGAACAGCTGGCATTTACTGGGCTTGACTTTCAGATTAGCATTTCTGAGCCTTGTCAGCACCATATCAAAACGCTCTAGTGTTTCGTCAAAGGTAGACCCGAAAATTAGGATATCGTCCAAGTATATAAGGATCGTTTGAAAGTTTTGGTCCCCGAACAGTTTGTCCATCAGGCGCATAAATGTGCTAGGAGCTCCAGTAAGGCCAAACGGCATGCGTTTGTACTGATACAATCCTCCAGTTCCTATCCGAAAAGCAGTCTTCTCCACATCCGATTTTGCAACGGGTATCTGATTAAAGCCATGTGCCAGGTCAATGCTACAAAAATACTTGGCACCCTTCAGGACATCTAATGCTTCCTCAATCCTGGGTAGGGGATAAGCATCCTTGCGTGTCTTCGCATTTAAGGCTCTGTAATCACAACAAAGTCTCAAACTTTGGTCCTTCTTTCTCACTAGGACAACTGGGGCAGCATAAGGGCTTGATGATTCTTGTATGATGTCGTTATCCAATGCCTTCTGAAGATAATCCCGGACCTCTGTCCACATATGGGGAGGTATGCGTCGATGCGGAACACGAGTAGGTACATCATCACTAGTGTTGATCTTATGCTCTATTAGATCACAATACCCAATGTCGTCATCACTTTGGCTAAAGGTTCCTTGGTGTTTCTCTATGATCTCCTTCAGTTTTTCCCGTTGACTATCATTGATTCCATCACCCACTTCCATCTTTGATATCAAGTTTTCAGCAACAACAGCATGAATTGATTCACCAACTGTTCTGCGGACCTCTATTTCACAAGCGCCCACTTGCACAATATCAAAATTGGATTCTGGAGATGCAGAAGTCAAAAGTCCTATGGGCGTCCTGGGCTGAAGGTAAGTATCGTAGTCACCGAAGTTTCCGATCTGCACCGGAATTCTTCCAGAGCCATCGACAGTCACAAAGGAAGGCCCTAGACGAAGTCCATTAGGTAGCACCATGTCGTCATTTGGCTCGACAGCAGCAAGATATGGTTCCCTTTTGGCGGGCTTCACAGAACATTCTACCACTAGCAAGGAGTGTGCCGGCACAAGCACAGGTCTGCTACTCGCCACACGAACACGACACGGTTCAAGTTCTCTAGAGGAATCAACATCCTCTACTCTAGCTTCCTCATACATTGCCAGTACTTGCTCCCACTGGCCACCGAAGTCAGTTTTGCATGTCCGTTTCATGTCCCTAAACACATTAGACCCTATCACTACCGGAACTTTACGTTTGCGTTCACGCATCCGAATATCCACCGGGTCTTTGACAACTACAAATCCCAAATCTTTAAACATTTCACCTGACACACACAGATCGAACTCTACATAGCCCAAGAAGGGGATGTCTTCACCGTTCGCTGCGTAGATCCTGAAGTAGGGCTTCATGTCCACCAATTCACCTTTATCCAAAAAGTGAGTGTTAAAGAACGACTCCACCATCGTTGACACTTGAGCCCCTGTGTCGAGAAGACACTTAACATCTACTCCATCCAGCTTTACCACGGATTCGGGACATGTCCCCACAGCTTTATGCAGTATTGAGCCACCATCAAAGTTCGACCCTGCCATGTTGCTCTCCATGACAGGGTTTATTCGTTTAAAGGCCTGGTTGTAGGTGGTTTCTCATGGAAACTCTTCTTCGGAAATGGACAATGTAACTTTAGATGTTTGGTAGAGTTACAATTCCAGCATCTTCTGACTCCGGTTTCTGTCTTTTCATAAGAACATGTGTTTTTGTTGTTGATTTTCTCTACGGACGCCAGCAGATCTTCTATTTGCTTCTGTTGTTTTGCGATCATCTCCTCTTGCCGTTTAAGGAGTGATTCACTTTCGGCTCCAGTTTCATGGGAGACAGCAACTTTAATATTGGACTTTCCAGATGACACACCCAGCCATCTCACAGCGCGGTCTCGCAAGTCGAAGAACGACAAACTAGGTAGCTCCAGGTTAAGTCTTCGCAGTTCTCTGCGGAGACCTTCATCGCTGACGCACTCCGCAAAGCGTCCTTTTAACGCACTCTCTCTGCAAGCTTTGAACGAATCATCCAGCTCAACGATTCGGTCGTATAATTCCACGAAGTTCAACGAACACGTCACCAAGTCCTCAGTCCCTTGAGAATGGGAGAAGAACCTCTGTTGTAAGGCAGGTAATTCATCGCCGTCCCCAAATACTCGTTGCAGGATCCTTAAGATTTCTTCAGGATTGTTCTTCACATTGTCACCTCGCCCTTGGATTTCGAGTCGCGCTTTACCCGTAAGGTGGTCACAAATAAATGTAGCAAAATCTGTTTGGCTAAGTTTTCTAGATTTACTGTGGCTCCGAATATCTGCTACCCATTCACGGATGGTTGGGTCAGTAGCCTTCTGTGGCTTATCCCGGAATTTTTCCAATTTAGTACTGGAGAATACCACCATAGGCTTTTGCTCTGAATTAACAGGGGGAGGTGTGCCTACATTTTGCCCAATTTGCTCAGCCTGGGCACGTAACTGGATCCTTAATGCATCCATCTCTCTAGATAGAATTTCAACCCTCTCCTCTACCGGATCAGACATATTGGTGACAATAACAACTGTTAGCTCGATTTACAATAACAGTTCATTCATATAAAAACAATTCAATAACAGTTCATAGCAATTCAAATCAACTTTCCTAACTAACATACGATACCAATCAGAAGGTTCCAGTACTGTTTCCTCCAACTGTAATTTTCCTTGCAGTTCAGACAGTTCAGTTCATTAATTCAGTTCCTTAGTTCATTTCAGCAGTAGAGTTTGGGTATCTTCCCAACATCTGTTCATCAGACACAGGCACGACGACGTATCTGTACCGGGCACAGAGGAACAAGTGGCAGGCCATCTGGGTGCAATGTCATCCCGTTCTCCATGCAGTCTAGGGGGTAATGAATCCGGCACTATCCCACTTCTGACACCATGTAATCGTAGCAGGGATAGTGAGGGGGTAGAAGACAACACCAACAATTGTCTGGGCTCCATATGGGTTGTTTAATAGCACCAAAAACCCTGAAAAATCACAATGAAACAGTGACGTTCAGATATTGAATATAAACCCTCGTTTACAATCATAGTGGGCAAATGTATTGCTTTACAAAACAATTGTTCCAGGTAACAGCTATATATCTTTGTATTATAGCAACTTATCAGTCGTTAAAGGAATGATCCATTATTAATGACTATCACCATGTAATGGTGTCAAAACATCTCCAAGGGAGATCACTCTCCGCTGAGCCTGTTACTTTATATAAATTGTAACTGTAACGATGAAATGGGAATTAACTTCATTAATTGTAACAATGTTTGGTTGAAATAAACTCTATTAATAATGAGAATCAACTTGTCTGTTGTTACTACTATACATGTCAAGTCCTAGTATATAATAGTTGATTGGAATGTAGGAGTAATCTGTTAAATCAACTTGATGGAACAATTAGTCGATACCTGATGTCTTGGCCTTATCTTCTAATCACATCTTATTATTCAAATAATCAAGAAATCAAAGGGGAACTCACCCCTAGCTACACAACCATGTGAGATACTCCATAACCGAACAAATCAGTACGTCAACTGGGTTATCTCCCCTCTAGTGAGGCTGGCTAGTGAGTCGCCATCACGCCAACTGGCAAATCCCTCATATAGCATGGGATTAGTACAGGCCGTATACCATGTATACAAGTTGAGAAACCGTGAAACTGTTCACAAGAAAAAGAATACAGAAATATAATATTTACAATCACAATAGGGTTTCTATCTATTGTCTTCAGTGGTCCATAATCGATTGACACAATCATGTTGGACCATGAACCATTCCCTATATTAATACAAGTTTATAAGAAAATCAGGAATAATAATTCTTTTTCTACTTTCCACCTAATCTGTCCGGAACTGATCCATGAAGAATTTCCTAATTTATTACCAAATAGTATACCATGCGCAACATGTATTAATTTGCGCTGTGTATACTACTACTCGATTTTGCAATCATGAATTACTTGATGAAAATACAATTAATTATCTCATTTACAATTATAGTAAAGTCCGTATATAATTTGGAGACAATCGGAGTGCATAATGCTTGACAACAGACGATGCAATGACTGACTTCCTGACTATACATATAACATGACGGCGGTAACATGTGCTCAACTTGCACGTTGAATAAATCAATGATTTCACTGTTTTAACTTCTTCGAGTGCAGATAACATGCATACCATCAAATTCTACGACATTTTTAAATACAGATCTCTGCAATCAGGAGTAGTCTACTTACAGTAAACACGGTGAAATTTCACAAAACAGCTTCGTGTCACGCAGCCGTCTGCTAGCGTGTTACACAACAATGGCGATCACGCCTTGCCCGACTCGCTCGCTAGTGTCCGTAATCTATTACGTCACAGTTCGTAACCCTTCGCGAGTTCAAGTTGACCTCGGGCGCACTCATGCTTACATTTGTATTCCAGCAACAGCATCTCCTGTGATGCATCACTTGATTCCTTTTAGACTGCATGAACACAACACATGCAATTTTACTGCGCAGCATCATGCGTTCAAAGTAGGGAGGCAGTGTCCAATATGCATTCTAACTAGTTTAATCTAAGGCTACAGACTTCCAGTTGATGTGCTTCTGTAAAAACTTATTTCTCGCCCGGAGTTATAGCAAGGATATTCATCCACAACTATTTGTTTATTCATGTTATATCGTGTGATTCTGCCAACCGTTATATATCGGTAGATTAGAGTCAAGCAATAAAATTAATTGAACTGAAATTGTATCACATTTGCATTCAGTGCAAATGTTGGTAAATGGAGAGAGGTAGGGAATTTGGCTTAATGTCACACTCAAGTTTGTTTCACTCATATGGTGACAGTCAGTTTGGTTGGTGGAGGAAGCGGAGTATCCGGAGAGAACCACCGCCCTTCGGTAAGTAACTGACAGACTTTCACACATGCACCAGCTTAGCTCGAACCCATGCCGGTTCAGCGGTGTGAGGCTAGCGGTCACCAGCGAAGCGCCTTAGACCGCTCGGCAAACGAGGGCCCTGTTGGTAAATGGTTACCAAATATAGATTGAATACATAGATCATCAAGATCATGAGGTCAAGTATCCTTTCACCTTTCTAGGCCTACTGGGTTAAGCCTTGTTTTTGTAGTGAAACGATAATTTGAAATATAATTATAAAGCTATCAAACCACAATTAGCCTGGTAGGCCTAAAGCTTGTTTGAGTTTTCAATTCCCAAAATTGAAAACTTTTACAGCAAACCCGGACATTTTTAAAGATTTATAGAAATATTTTTCAATAGCACTTCGAATTTCAGGGATTTTTTTTCTTCTGTCAATTGCAGCTGTTGTCACTGATTAGATTACATACAGTCATTAGTGTATTAGTTTGATAATTTACTGGCAGTACAACAGCGCGTATTACGGATAGCAGGCGAGGGCATGGGCCATGGTTGGAGTGAAGTGTCGGAAACTGGGGTATCAGTAATCATGGTAATGACGGTATATCATGTTTTCTTCGCCCATACAAGACACATGATACCGGCACACCAGTTTTTAAGCCAATGACCTCCCTCTCGCCCCCACACAAACAGAACTACGTCTTGTCTGCTTTTTGAGCGATAATCCATCACCTTTTATTCACCATCCTGCATTTTCGCGCACCTTGCACTTCCGGACACCATTTATACCGTATTTCACAAAAGAGTTACAATAAGGCCCCCTACAACGTTGAACATATTTTACTTAGCTAAGTTCGTCAAAATCTGTTTTGTGGAACGCACTTAAGTCAGAAACCAAAGTGAACTTAGCCAAGCAAAAATATCGCACTTAAGTGAAAAACTTAAGTCGACTTTCGAGAAATCGGCCCC
>JAVTVY010046477.1:0-20455 GCA_036873755.1 Hanleya hanleyi
GGACGTCTCTACTACAGAGTGGCGTTGGAATACTCAAAGATTACAAGGACTCTTGAGTAGTGTGTGCGGACAGTACTGTGTGTTTTATCTCACTCACCGGAGTAGAGGACATTCTATGCCCACTATCGTACACATGTTTGATGATTATTGTCAAGCCGAAGACCGTGATGTTCTCGTCTATGACTGGACGGCCTCTCGTTTTAATGTGCATGCTCCATTTCTCTGGTTAACTTAAAAATGTACTGCGCGCGCATGCCACTGGTTTATTGTTATTGTTATTGTTATGACGTTGTTGTTCTGACGTTCTGTTGAATAAAAGATGAAAAAACACAAAAATGATGGGTTTTGACTTTCTCTTTTTATTTAAGTCAACAAGAATGGGTTACACTATATACAAATAGAATACAGGTGGTATGTACACATAGATTAGTAGTGGTATGTATATACAAGTGGTACAAAAAATTCTGTCAGGAATAGGATTCGAACCTACGACAGCAATCGCCGACCAGCACTTAATACCGGCGCCTTAGACCACTCGGCCATCCTGACTTTTACATTTGTGTATCAACAGTTATAGTTCGACATTGTTTTTACAAGTCCAAGTAAGTGGTGCTCACACCGTCGGCCAACACTTTTCGTTTGGGGTAAAAGAAAGTAAAGGCGTCTCGTTGCTGAATGTACGTGCGCATCTGGTGGTCCACCACCCGAAATCCTCGGTTAGTACCACTCGCACTGGCCTGGCTTTGCAGCACGTTCAAGTACAAGGCTTTGTCGATGTTGGGATCGCACCGGCTCACCCCTTTGCAGCTAAACTTATTTTCCTCTCCGTCTCCTCCGTAACAGTAATACGTCTTGGAGGAGAGCGCAATCATAGCATCCCCACTCCACTCCAGCTTGAACAGGCCCGGCGTACGCTTATCGTACTGGTAATGGTCACGTCGAGGTAGCCACTGGTCCCGTTCCTCTTCATACTGGGCCCGTAACTCCCGTTTCACCAGGGACTCCCAATCTGCATTAGAGACGGCCATGTAGGCCGAGTCGGTATCCATCTCCATGAGTTGCCAGTCTGATGGATTAAAATACACACCCATAAAATCATAGAGAAACTGCAGCATCCTCAGCTTGGCCACCTGGTATACCATACATCCAATCTGCAGGGGTAAGTTGTACCGGATAGTCTTCTTGGCTGAAGTGACTTCATAGGTGTCGTCATCGATGACCTCCACGGATCGAAACAGAGGAGAATTTACTTTTTTGCGGGCTTGGGCAGTAGTACAAATGTTCACGTTGACGTGCTTATCCTGGTTCGTTACCGTTTTTCCGTAATAACCATTGCCAGTGAGCTTCCAAGATTCAGCGATGATGACCTCACTCGGGTATTCATCACCTTGACGACGGGCCGACGTCACGAGGTCGGCATTCTCCGCAAAACAAGCCTCGGGTACGTACTGTATCACTTGATATATTTGGGTAATTTCCAAACCGTGGTTCATGTACCACTGCAGTAAGGGGGTGCCCAGCAAGATTTTCTCGGCCCACATACTCCCAATCAACATGCGGCGAGGTTTAGGCAAACACTCGTGTTGCTCCGCACAGGCGCCCATGGTCTCTCCAATGTCAGCCCGACCCACCAGCGTGTTCTTGAAGATAGGCGGACACTGGGCGAAGAGGGGCTTGAGAGTGTCGGGAACATGCAAATCACATTCGACAAAGCCGTAGAGCTGCCCCGAACGAATGGCGTCCAACATCTGTGGCAGACTCAGAAGTCGCCGACGACTCAAGGGGTACTCACGTTCTTATAGGAAACGTCGTAAATGGGGCAGGGCCTGGCACATCGTGTGAAATTCACACTCCCACATTTCAATCAGATGGTATCCTCTCTCTTTCACATAATCTCCGTTCGCCACCACTTCTTCCCGTAATTCTTGCGGTGTTTTTCCACGTCGCTCATTGAAACGTCCAGCGCTGAAATGACATTCGTGGCCGTGCCAGTAACAGCCATAAAACTGGAAAACGGTCGGTGTTCCTTGTACAAGGGCAAACCCATCGACGGGGAGTCGGCGATCTCCTATCCGCTTCTCTGTGGCGTTGGTCTGGTGTCGTATATAAATGGCCCGTCGATAGGCTTCCCAATCCAACCACTGGTCGGCGAGATGTTTGTAAGGTGTACGTTGCGGTGTAAAATGCCGATCTTCCGCCAACCAACGTGTATAATGACCACTGGGCATAGGTTGGGCCAGCGACCACAGGTACAAGGCATTCGCATCGAAACCGATGATCTTAGCACAGGGTTTTCCACTGGGGAGAGTAGTGACGTCCTTCTCGTGATAACGGTGAAAAATAAGACTCGGGCCGCCCACAATGTTCTGCTTTAGACAATCATGCATGTCTGCATCTTTTTGCTGTATCAGCGAGAAGTACGTAGCACAGTGTTGAAAAAGATGGCGAAGCGCCAGACCCGGTAAACTCAAGCACTCCTTGAAGACGTCGACGTGCATTTGGCGACGAAAGAGTTGCACCATTTTCTCGGCCGCTTCCAGGAAAGGAACCACATCTAGGTTATTATACCATATCAGGAAATCTCGCAACGTCTTCATGCTGTGGCAGTTCCACACTTGTTGGAGTTCGATGTAGGTATCCTCTGGCAGAGCTTCCCCTTTCAGGTCATTGTAAAACGATTCCCTGGGTGGCAACTGGGTGTCTTCTAAGCGGTCCAGGCTCGTCATATAGGTGTAAGGGAAGTAACCTTTGGTTTGTGCACAGTTATAGGCCTTGACCCACTGATCATAGCTACAATTAGGAGCTAAATAGTTCCGTACATCCAGGAAATGCAGTGATGTGGTAGTGAGGGCCATATGATTATTGATCTTCTTGATCACGGACTTGAGGGTATCGGACTGGGCCAAGTAAGGGTAGAGAAATTCCTTCACCATGTTCAAGTCGTATCGCCCCGAATTGAAGCCGAGCACCGGTAACTGACCTAGATATTGTAGGAAGCGCACTTTCAATTTCGCCGCATACGGTTTAGGTAAAGGTACATCCTGCGACTGCAGGGGCTGCGACTCGGGTTCACACTCGGACTGCGACTCCGACTCGCACTCGGACTCTTCATCGTCTGCTACACCCGGTATAGGAATACGTTCATCCAGCTGGTCCAGTACGTACTGGAACTTGTCCACCAATAGTTCTGTACTAGCCGCACTGACTTGCTCTAAATACTCCATCATCCGGGAGATCAACTCATGGGAATCTCCCGTGGACACGAAACACACCGGTGCATCGTGATAGCCAGGTACGTTGCTGGAAATACTGACACTCAGAGGAATATGGCGCTGCGTCCACTGCGTTTTCGCTGAAAACATGTCCATGGGCTCCAACAGGGCCTCAAAATCGTAACACGCCCGGAAGGGAAAATAACGATCCGCCTCCGGTATGATCACACCCTCATCGGCCAGTTCCTGGAAAATAGTTGGCGTATTATGATACACTCCACCCGGATATACTCGCTTGACACTGTTGTCACAGATTTCCTCGTGGCGATGTAAGTCGTTGGAACGGTAAAACACCCGATGGCATTGGGCACAACTGAAAGACTGAGCGTACTGGCTCATATTGTAGATCAGTGAAAAATGACTCACGCCATTGTCGTCGAACACATTGACTTTCATCGTAGCAGCATACCGTTCTGTTGAACGCCGAACCAATTCAGCCACAAATGTATCGTCCTCGCATCGTAATCGGTATACAAAGATATTGATGTCGAACAGTGTTTCCACGTCATCCAAATTCTTGAACGGAACTCCACGGAAGTGCCGCTTATCCAAGTCTTGCTGCTGTAAATACTGTTCCCAATAGTCATTGGCCACTCTGTCACAACACTGGGGATTACACTCGTCCACATGCACGGCCAAACACCGAAACAGACATTTCCGGTCTTTGTAGGGCTCGTTTTTCCCTGCTGTTAATGCATACAGGCCGTGTCGATGAAGCAACCACGGGGGTAGTAGTACAGGGGCACCGATAGGATGATCTCTCATTTTCGTGACGACAAATGTGACGTTAGTCACCATTTCCACAAGCCATTGGGTATTGGGGCGTTGCAACCGAGCCCATTCCAATGGATCCAACGTAGTCAGTTGGTCGATGAGTGGCTCCAGAGAAATGGCATCCGTCACCGTGAACGGCTGGTCAAACACATAGGTATTATTGCTGGGATAATAATACCGCATCTGGTCCGTCTCCTTGTGCCGTAAAATGTACCCGAATGTCATATTCAACTTGAAGGCTGTCACCTGATCTTTGAAAATGTTCTCGGCATAGGTAGACAGATACGTGAGGTCCTGCAGTCGAAAGTTATACAAGTCCAATAGACGACGGTCACGGTGAAAACAATGGCGTATGGTAGCCCAGTGACGTTGATAAATGGCCCTGACACGCTCGTCTTCAGGCAAGACTTCAACCGGAGGTGCTGCTGGGTCCAAGGGAAAATCTTCTCCACGTCTCATGCTTTCGTCTCATACAAGCGGATAGGCAAGCAGGCAGGCAGACAGGAAGGCAGGCAGGCAGGGAGGCAGGCAGGCAGGTCAGGTCAGGTAAGTCAGATTGCAATGAATACACCCCTTTCCCTAAAAATCGACTCCTTTTATACGTTTTTCTACAATCCGCCATCTTGCACCCACCTCCCACCACCCAACCACATGCCGCCATCTTGCACCCACCTCCCACCACCCAACCACAGGCCGCCATCTTGCACCCACCTCCCACCACCCAACCACAGGCCGCCATCTTGCACCCACCTCCCACCACCCAACCACATGCCGCCATCTTGCACCCACCTCCCACCACCCAACCACATGCCGCCATCTTGCACCCACCTCCCACCACCCAACCACAGGCCGCCATCTTGCACCCACCTCCCACCACCCAACCACAGGCCGCCATCTTGCACCCACCTCCCACCACCCAACCACATGCCGCCATCTTGCACCCACCTCCCACCACCCACATGCCGCCATCTTGCACCCACCTCCCACCACCCACATGCCGCCATCTTGCACCCACCTCCCACCACCCAACCACACCCCACGTGACATCAATACTCGCTTCTGATTGGCTGACGCGTGACGTCACAAAGGTCATATGCAAATTTCTGAGGTCAATTGGGTCTATCTTGCGGATTGTATACTACTGACGCCAGTCCGTATTGCATTTCAGCAACATCTGCCTGAAGGTGACACCACTGAGTTTCTCTTCTTCTTGTCCGTTCCAATCAAAATGGGCCTTCAATTTTGCTATATGAAATCATTCTATTCCACATCATATGATTTACCCTAAAGCTTTTGCATGAACCATATTTTATTTCAGAAGTATAATGTGAAATAACTGGCGGGGAAATCCCCGCAGTACTGAATCCCTGATTTTTTAATTTCGTGTTATCTTAAACGAAGGACAACATTTCCTTCAATTTTGCTAACAAATAATTGTATTGCACATCATATGATTTACCCTGAAGCTTCTGCACGAATCATTTGTGTCCACACATGTATATTACTATATTAATTACAACTGTGTTCCTAATGTTTGGGTGCACACTGTGCATATGATCAATTTCCTGAATTGAACTGAATTCAACCTTGCTGGTCTTCAGACTGATAGATGATGGCATGCAGTTGTCAGTGCAGTTGTTCATGTACAGGGAGCTTTCTATGAATGAGTTGCAATCCCAAAAGGCTTAAAATTTATCAGGCACAGACCCATGTTTTTACTCCTCGGCCAATTTTGGCCATGGGGTATTGTCATCATCTTGTACGTCCGTCTGTCCGTACGTCCGTTCGTGAGCGAGATAGCCGGAAAACTGTTCCGCTGATGAATTCCAAATTTGGTATGCTTATTTACCTAGTCAAGGATCAGAAGCCTATAGAATTGGGACCTGATTGGGTGGGAACCTTAGCAGCCATCTTTAATTTCATGCAAAATGGATAATGATCCATATCTCGGAAACCATTCAACTGTTCAATACGAAATTTGATATACATCATCGATACATCAAGCAACTTTCAACGAATTACCAAACAGGCTTTTCTGATTAGCTGGGAACCCTGGAGGCCATGTTTAATTCATGCGAAATCGATAATGATAGCCTACATATCTCGGTTACCATTCAATTGTTTTATATGAAGGTTGGTATATATCATCGATACATCCAGATACTTTGAATCGGGACCTGATTGACTGAAAACCTTGGTGGCCATCTTTAATTTAGGCAAAATCATTAATGATCTCTATATCTGATTCCGTTGGAGTGCTCAGTGTAAAATTTGGTATACATCATTGATGCATCAAGAGACTTACGATGAATGACAGATCTGGTTTCTCTGATTGGGCGGAAATCTTGGCGGCCATCTTTAATTTCTTCGAAATCTTTAATGATGTTTATCTCTGATACCATTCAAATGTTCTATACGAAACTTGATTTACAGCATCGATGTATGAAGAGACTTGCATTAATGAATAACCACATTAGTTCCTCTGAGTGACGGGAAGGATGGGCAACCATCTTTAATTTATGTAAAATCATTAATGATCTCTATCTCTGACACTGTTCAAATGCTCAATGTAAAATTTGGTATACATTATCGATGCATCATCTCGGTTACTTCTACACGATGTGCCTAGGATAAAGTACTATACTATACACAATTTTTTGTAATTCAGCATCGCAGAAAACCATCGATTGCGTTTTCATGGTAAAAGGGTTAGGAAAGAACTAAAAATACACTTCAATGCAGAGTGATTTTCATTGACGCCAGAAATCGCTCAGAACGCTTCTTCGGCGATCTAGACCCCAGGAGCATCTGGGGCCTGGGCGGCCCCTGGATCCTCACCTAAAGTGCAATGATAGTGGCCGTACCACTTTGAATTTGCTTCCGACGCCCCTGTATTAACAGACAGTGTCAACGTACTGTTCCAGCTGTCTCCTGTTCAGTGATTGGTCATTCGACCCCGCCATTTTAAACTAATACGAGCATTTTCATTGGATCACTATTAGATAAGACCCACCCCAATCTTCATACACAACCACGCGACTGTCTCAGTTGACTGATGACATAGCGCGGCCTCGTTTTTGATTTCAAAATCTGCCGTCTAACTGGGAAATGCTGTTGTTGCTGCATCAGCCGATCATTGGCCCCCTGTAGAAGATACTATAGGCTAATACATGTAGGCTACCATGCCATGAGATGATGCTTGGGATTGCATTTCGCTCACTTGCACCTACAGGTGGCGACAACTGGTGGCAAATTTAAAACAGGTTGATGCCTTCAGCTTCTCGTCAAATTTGGTTTGCAGATAATGCCTTGAGATGTCACTTGGGGATGCTTCTCGGTGCTTCACTGCATGGAAACTATATCACAGAAGCAATCAACTTTCAGTCAATCGTTCTGAGTTGATCTTAAAACTTGGGAAGGCAGAAAGACCCTTCCACATCCAACGCCTATGAAGCAGCAGTTGCCTCCCTCATGTATATCCCCTGAGACCAACAATGCTAAAAAATATTGCTGCCATTTCGGCGGGGGACCTAGCATCCTCTGGCTGCTTGTTCAATTACCCTTCGTCAGCAGCCACGAAACAAGTCTGACGTTACTAGAAAATGCACTATAGTTTCACCTAACAGTACAAGGTATGAATAATATATTTACAAAGTGTGTTTATTTGATAACCAGGTCTAACCTTCTTGTTCACAGTAGTTCAAAAATTCAACTAGAAAAGATTCAACACTATAAAGTGATTTTAGCCATGACACAGCAGTTATTGTTTATACAAGGAGTCCTAATCGATGTAATAAATTGGCATGTCACCTATCTTGCGTTTGGTAAGCCAGTGTCCTGAAACTGAACTCGTAAGAAACCCTGCTACTCTGGAGGCGTTAACAGGTAAACCACACCACAACATTCTGTTTAATGAGCATGGCCAAGGGGGTTGTATTTACCGTACATGTTGCATATCACATAGCCTTTTGTGTTTTGATGTGTCAATAATAAATGGCATCACCTTCGAGATAATCATACTATATGAATATTGCGAATAGTTGGCGTGTGAACCTTGTATAGAAAATAGACACTCCAAGGATAAACATATCCAGACAGTGTTTGTGTAATAATAATAATAAATGAGCGATGTTTAACTTTATATGACCAGGTTTGGAAGCTGGCGCAGGCATAAAATCTATATTGTAGAGTTATGCACTCACTTCGTGGGTTCCGGCCAGTATGTTTCATCTTGTAACAGTACACCAAGGGCCGTTATTATGGGGGTCTGTAACAAAACATAGAAGAAACAAAACAGAAATATGTGTATATTCTATAATATTCCCGCGGTCGTAGTATGAATTATCGCAAATCGGTGAATTTCGTGAAAATCAGGGGCGAAACAAATGGCATATGCTAACATTCGGCTACATGAAATAGTTCCATTTTAATAAGAACGGAGTTGAAAGAAACCGTGCGGACATTGAATACAAGCAGATTCGGTGAACCTTACATTTTCAGGAATAATATGTCCTCCGAGTTGAATCTCTTTTTCTGAGAACTTTGCTCCCCAAGGGGCGATAACAGAACATCTTAATGTCTCCTCTTGTACCTGCCTCAGGTATCTGTTAGAAATTAGATTGATCAAGATTACAAAATATATAACATTAATGATAAGAGTACGAAATCAATGACGGTAAGTACGATAAGGCGGCACTTTGACCTATACGCGGTGCGATTGAAATAAGAAGAAAATGTAAAAAATCATTGTTTTAATGTAACGACAAGAGAAAATATATGCACACAATATGTGAAAGTTCTGGCTCCATTGAGCTATGATTATAGTTATAAACATAAACATGAAATTGAAATCCGCAGCATGCGCTATTTCCTGATCGAAGGGTCCTATTCAAGTCACGGAAACAGACATTTAGATAAGAAGGACCCCTTGGACAAAAAAATCGTCTAACCTGATGATGTGAGGTGATGAAACATTTCCACTGATGAAAAATCCGTTTGGTCCGAAAGGTCCTTCGTGTCTAAATGCTTGATTGAATGGCTCGATTCAGACCCTTTATTCACGAAATAGCACATGCTGCGGATTTCAATTTCATGTCATAACTATAATGATAACGCAATCGAGCTAGAACTTTCACATATGGAGTACATATATTTTCTCTTGTCGTTACATTTATTTTTAGGATATTTTATTTTTTTCATTTAAACTGTGCCACTTATAATGCCGCCTTATCGTACCTTCTCCTTTGCCGAAAAATGCATGCAAACTTACGGCTATTATTTTCACCTGAAGCGGCAATGAAAAGGAAATACAGCTCATTTCACTCTTAAGACAGAGACGCCATATGTTCCATTCAACAGAAACGCACAAATGTTCATGGTTATAATTTGTAAAAAGATTATCAAAAGCATACCCCAGCTGCGATATATTCTTCGCCGTCACGTTCTCTTCCCCGATAGTGTCTCTGATTTCTTCGACTAATTTCTCCTGCACATCTGGGTTACTTGCCAGGAAGTAAAAGGCCCACGTTAACACTGACAAGAAACGAGAGCAACAATATAATCATTTGTATGTATGTCAGTCTACGGTACCGAGATTTTAATCCGTTCTAATACGTGTTGAGATTTTTGTGTAACTCGTGGTTTGTAGACATGATAATTGTTTGATCTAAACTGACTGCACCATCTTTTTTTAGCAATCCTCGGCTGCTCACATCCGGAATGTAGACGAAAACAGGATGTCTCTATATTATTTATTTATTCGCCAAGATTGTCAACAAAACATCGCACATCAGGAGAGAGAGAGAGAGAGAGAATTAATGTTTAACATCGTGTTCAGCAATATTTCAGCTATGTAACGACGATCAAACAAAATTCTAAGTATTCAAGTTAATAACTTAGTAACCCAACACAGTAAAACATACACACATTGAAACTTATTGAACAACCCGATTTCTTTCAAATAACCTAAGATACAGTCTTCTTTCACCCGACTAAATAGATCTTCTAAAGTAGCTGCTCGATAAAAAGAATCTCTTATAACCTTAAAATCTATACAGTCGATAAGGATATGTTTCACGGTGAGATCTTCGTGGCATGGAATACACCTTGGAACTGGCTCTTTTTTTAGTAAATGTTTGTGAGTTAATCGTGTATGACCGATCCTACATCGTCTAATCATGGCCTAACCGAAACGTTTTTGACTGTTCAGATGAGTAGATCTGGTGGTGGTATCAGGGGATATGTTGGTTGTGTGATCAGATGCGGTGGTATTACATCTCCTGATACCACCACAACCATTACATCTCACCATGCCACCGACTTATATTACCACCACATCTGATCACATCACCAACATATCTGCTGATACTACCATATCATCACCACCCCATCTCACTACGTCACCGACTTATAATACCGCCACATCTGATTACACCACCGCCAAATCTCGTGATACCACATCTCACCATGTAACCGACTTATACTACCACCACATCTGACCACACCAACACATCTCCTGATACTACCACCACATCTCACCATGCCAGTGACTTATCATTCCATCATACCTCCTGATTATGCCACGATATCATCAATACCACATCTCATCATGCGACCGATTTATAGTACCACCACATCTCACCATGCCAGTGACTTATCATTCCATCATATCTCCTGATAATGCCACGATATCATCAATACCACATCTCACCATGCGACCGATTTATAGTACCACCACATCTCACCATGCCAGTGACTTATCATTCCATCATATCTCCTGATAATGCCACGATATCATCAATACCAGATCTCACCATGCGACCGATTTATAGTACCACCACATCTCACCATGCCAGTGACTTATCATTCCATCATATCTCCTGATAATGCCACGATATCATCAATACCACATCTCACCATGCGACCGATTTATAGTACCACCACATCTCACCATGCCACTGACTTATCATTCCATCATATCTCCTGATAATGCAACGATACCATCAATACCACATCTCACCATGCGATCGATTTATAGTACCACCACATCTCACCATGCCAGTGACGTATCATTCCATCATATCTCCTGATAATGCCACGATATCATCAATACCACATCTCACCATGCGACCGATTTATAGTACCACCACATCTCACCATGGCAGTGACTTATCATTCCATCATATCTCCTGATAATGCCACGATATCATCAATACCACATCTCACCATGTGACCGATTTATAGTACCACCACATCTCACCATGCCAGTGACTTATCATTCCATCATATCTCCTGATAATGCCACGATATCATCAATACCACATCTCACCATGCGACCGATTTATAGTACCACCACATCTCACCATGCCAGTGACTTATCATTCCATCATATCTCCTGATAATGACACGATATCATCAATACCACATCTCACCATGCGACCGATTTATAGTACCACCACATCTCACCATGCCAGTGACTTATCATTCCATCATATCTCCTGATAATGCCACGATATCATCAATACCACATCTCACCATGCGACCGATTTATAGTACCACCACATCTCATCATGCCAGTGACTTATCATTCCATCATATCTCCTGATGCCACGATATCATCAATGCCACATCTCACCATGCGACCGATTTATAGTACCACCACATCTCACCATGCCAGTGACTTATCATTCCATCATATCTCCTGATAATGCCACGATATCATCAATACCACATCTCACCATGCGATCGATTTATAGTACCAGCACATCTCACCATGCCAGTGACTTATCATTCCATCATATCTCCTGATAATGCCACGATATCATCAATACCACATCTCACCATGCGACCGATTTATAGTACCACCACATCTCACCATGCCAGTGACGTATCATTCCATCATATCTCCTGATAATGCCACGATGTCATCAATACCACATCTCACCATGCGACCGATTTATAGTACCACCACATCTCATCATGCCAGTGACTTATCATTCCATCATATCTCCTGATAATGCCACGATATCATCAATACCACATCTCACCATGCGACCGATTTATAGTACCACCACATCTCACCATGCGACCGATCTATAGTACCAACACTTCTGATTAAACCACCAACGTATCTCCTAATATCAGCACCAGATCTTCACTACCAGCACATCTCACCATGACACCGAATTATAATGTCACGACAGCTGATCGCACAGCCAACATATCCACTAGTTCCACCACCCCATCTCACCGCGTCACGGACTTATACCACCACAACTGATCACACAACCACCATATCTCCTGATACTATCACCACATCTCACCATGCTACCAAGTTATAATACCACCGCATCTGATCACACAACCACCATATCTCTTGATACCACCACCACATCATCACCAACACCTCACCATGCCACTGGCTTATACCACCACAACCACATCTGATCACATCACTACCTCTCCTGATCTACCACCACATCATACCATGCCAGCGACTTATACCACCACATCTGATTACACCATCACCATATCTCCTGATAATGCCACGATATTATCAACACAACTTCTCACCATGCGAACGACTGAACGTACCACCACATCTGATCACACCATGAACATATTTCCCGATACTACCACATCTCATCATGCCATCGACTTATAGTACCACCACGTCTGATCACACCATCAACATATCTCCTGATACTACCAACACATGTCACCATGCATCCGACTTATAGTTCCACCACATCTGATCACACCAACATATCCACCACATCTCACCATCATGCCACCGACTTATAGTACCATTTTAAAGTTTCAATGTGTTGGATTACTAAGTTATTAACTTGAATACTTAGAATTTTTTTTTATCATCGCTATATAGCTGAAATATTGCTGAACTCGACGTTAAACCTTAATTCTCTCTCTCTCTCTTCTAATTACACCACCAACATATCTCCTGATACTACCAACACTTGCCACAATGCCGCCGACTTATAGTATCACCGCATCTGATCACACCAACATATCTCCTGATACCGCCAGCACATATCACCATGACACCGACTTATAGTATCACATCTGATCACACCAGCATATCTCCTGATACCACCACCACATTTCACCATGCCACCACTTCTGATCACCCCACTAACATATCTCTTGATACCACCATCACCACTTATCACCATGTCCATCATTAAAACTACTCTAACCCTCTCCAGCACACTAACAGAATCCAACCGACAAGTAGACTGAATTCAGATTCGCTATTCTGATTTCTACTCATGACATCTGCTCATTAAGTAATAAGATATCAACGAGAAGGAGCAAATACCTAACACTGTGAGAACTCATTGACCCGTTATTATTGACATAGTGCCAAAAACATTACAAATACTGACTCACTCCTTCCTGTTGTATGAAAACCACCAATCATATAAGACACGCTGTCACAGATTATTCGGTCTTCTGATTGGTCGAACTCAAGAAGGTAATCAATTAACAACTTTTCAGTTTCTTCAGCTGGGAATTTCCGTCGTTTAGCAACGAGATCTCGTACGGTACCGTGGAACAGCTCCCTACCTGTAAAAGTGAAATATAAACTGGTCGTATACAATAATCAGACTGTACGTTGGGAACGCAATCTCTAATGTTCAAAATCAGCACATGTGTGCAAAGCGGTCGAGAAAGATGAGAGGACGAGATTTCGTTTGGCCGCTGGACTGGACAGACGCAGTTGATGTTTAGAATCGCCAGCTCTCTTCTAGATTGTATCGACATAGAGAGATAGTTAAGTTGTCTTAGCCAAACAAGAATATCTCATGAACTTGGGAACACTTCATCAAAAGAACTTACCCAACTCGAATTTCTGAAAGCGGTCAGTCCCACGAACAGGAAACCCCTGCAGCAAGGATTCCTCCATCACAGCCCAACACTGCGATCAATTGAAAACATAGTTCTAATAGTCGGGGCTGTTAGGGCATAAAAGGGACTGTTTGGTTCAGATTCTTCCAAAAGCACCAAATTTGGCCTATATGTCGCCCATACCATACCTTTTCGATTTTTGACGGGCGTCAAGGTAGTCGCCCCCTGGGGCCGCCATATTGGCGAAATTCATTATGGCCGCCACCCGGGTTAGAGGTCAGTCAATAAAATGGCTAGAATCATGAATAATACAACTTTTTAGTGGTTATCGGAGTCGGGAAATCTGATTCTGATCTTATTTCAACGATTTGAGGTCAAGGTCACCCTGAAGGTCATTTTTGGGTCAAATTCGTCATTTTTAGTGGTTTTTAGTCGAGATATACAAACTAACTCATTTTATCGATTTTCGGGGTTGAGTAACCCGAATCTGGCCATATTTTGACAATTTGAGGTTCATGACAGATGTCCCCCGAAACAGAGGTCAACCGGAGGTCAATTATAGGAAACATCAAAAGGGCTAGAATCACGAATAATACCATAGGGCTTTGCGGCATCGGAGAATTAGATTCTGACCTTATTTTGACGATTTGAGGTCATGGTCACCTCATTTGAGAATTAAAGGTCAAAGATCATCAGTTGCTACTAAAAACAATCGAAAGAAGATTATTCAGGAACAAATGTTACTAAATTACTTCGGAGATGACATCTGCTGACAAAATGCTATAACTATGCCGCTACGTGCATTTAAATGTTCAAAATACAAAACAAAGACCGCTTAAGCAACAGTATACCGATGATTACTTTTACTACCTATGCCTTGAGTCAGCCTCAGTGCATGAGAATGGCATATGCCATAGAAGTGTCGCTGAGAGTGGTCCATAGCGGTTGCCATGTACTGGTGCAATCTTTGTGCCAGCTACACTCACTGAAGTCAGGGATTCCCTGCTGGAGTGAAGCGACTCCAGTAGAAACTCGCTTGCAGCAGCGCTCGCTTCACATGCTGCAAAAGCGCGGCTTGGGAGGTGGGATGTTTTCCAGCGATCTGGTTGCAGTAGTGAAGAGGTGATGCTTGGCCTCATTGACACCGGCTGCATCACATCCCTTGCTGTACATGAGTACGATGAAGCGTTCTATAAGCTCCATATGCAAGGACTCGAGAGTGTCAGGATCATGCGTGAGAGCAACTAGTGTGTCGGTGGGGTCCGATATACGCCCAGGCGGTCTTTTGGCCGCATCCAAGAAACTGTGAAGTCGTCTTGCACCCCGTTAAGCTATGAAAGAGAGGTAGTGCCACGGACTTTGACGGACCAAGATCGGAACAGATGGTTTGGACTGGAATGCCACAATACTTTTTCCTGAACCCCTAAAATCCCGAAATATGAATGGATCAGCGGCTTCTTAAAAGATGTTAACAAAAAGGAGCCGTTCTCATTCATCAGCACACAGATGTCCAAGACTGACATGAGCGGAAAGCTCCTTCTGTGTACCCGTTTTGAGTCCGTGTTCTTCAACAGGCGTTATGACCTCACAATACTTCAACCGTGCAACCATTCCGAGGCCGACACTAGGGTCCTCCTGCATCTAGCACATGCCATGGAGAAGGGTCATACAACAGCCTATGTTCGCACGATGGACAGCGATGTCCGGTCTTTGAAGACCCTCGGTCTATCGGAACTCTTGGTGGACTTCGGTACTGGAAAGAAATATTGTGACATTCAGTCCATACCGTTTGTTCCGATCTCGGTCCGTCAAATCCTTGGCACTACCCCTCTTCCACAGCCTTACTGGGTGCGACCCGACTTCACAGTTCCTTGATAGCGCAAGCCAGAAGGTATAGATACCAATAATCATTGGTATATTGTTGCTAAGGCGGTCTTTGTATTGTATTTCGAACATTTAAATACACATAGCGGCGTAGCGGCATAGTTATAGCATTTTGTCAGCAGATGTCATCTCCGGAGTATTGTAATATAATTTGTTCCTGAATACTCTTCGTTCGATTGTTCTTAGTGGTAACTGTTGATCTTTGACCTTTGACCCCAAAATGGGTTGACCTCAAATCTTCAAAATAGGATCAGAATCGGAGAATGCCACAAACCTCTATGGTATTATTTGTGGTTCTTTTGGTGTTATACCTACAATTGACCTCTGGTTCGGATTACCTCTATC
The DNA here is from genome assembly GCA_036873755.1 of Hanleya hanleyi. Classification (NCBI taxonomy): domain Eukaryota; kingdom Metazoa; phylum Mollusca; class Polyplacophora; order Lepidopleurida; family Hanleyidae; genus Hanleya; species Hanleya hanleyi. The sequence goes on from JAVTVY010046477.1 coordinate 16,143, forward strand.
GCGACTCTCAAATGAAATATTGCCCCGAATCGCCAAAGTAAGGCCAGATTCGGGTTACTCAAACCTGGAAACCAATAGAATGAGGCAGTTTATATATCTTGCCCCAAAACCACTGATAATGGCGAATTTGTCCCCAAAATGACCTTTAGGGTGACCTTAAAGGTTACCTTGACCTAAAATCGTTGAAATATGATCACAATCAGATTCTCCGACCCCCAAAACCACTAAAAAGTGATATTATTCACATTTCTAGCCCTTTTAGTTATTCAACTATAACCAGGATGGCAACCATATTGAATTTCGCTGAATATGGCGGCCCTAGGGGGCGCCCGTCTTGGCGCCCGTCAAAAATCGAAATAGTATGGTATGGGCGACATATGGGCCAAATTTGGTGCTTTTGGAAGAATGTGATCCAAAATATCCATAACAGCCCCCACTATAATACAATAATATAGCATATATCATCATTGAGGATATTATTCTACGAGTATATGATCTTGGAATTGGCTTCCCAGTTCAGAAACACATTATTATAAATAAATTCTACCAGAACACCTATCGCGCAAGTCACAGAATCAGAATCATTTATTTGCGCAGATATGCCACAGAGGGCCAAATGCAATTACACACAGGACATAAACATAACAGTAGTAATGACAGCTAGGTCCGTAGATACAGACCGATATGAACCTGTCTAGTATGTATTGACAGATACGCATGTACCGTGTATAGTATACTATAGAGAAACAGATGCTACTCCCCGATAAAGAGCAAATGTATTCAAGAGCTCTGCACGGATGATACCTGTACAACTAGGCTCAAGTCAGTGACCTACATAGAAGGGTATATTATAAATATAATGAGTATTACTTGTTAGTTAACGTTAGTTGACAATGTGATTAAAAAAGTAGAGAAGCACTCCGCTGTATACATTGCTAGAGCTTGGAAAATAACTGGATTCTTCGACCGCATTAGATAACCGCATATAAACACAGCATCAATGCTCATAAATCGAATACCCAGGGATACATTCTGTAACTTGGAAAATAAAACCATTCTTTTATCAAGGTGACGCCTACACTCAAGTGAAACGTGTAGCTCAGATTCTACCATATTATGTGTACAATGTCTGTCACATCCGGGTGGTTTAGGCCTTAAGAATCTATCCCTATCGATCTGCAGCGGATGTGCGCTGATGCGCAGTTCAACTAAAGAAGATCTCAAAGATTTATTACGGATATTTAATATAGTAGATAATTGTTCAAAGTTGTTTTTGGGGGTTCTGTAACTATCAAGCTTACTAATATTTTCAATGTTATTTTCCAATCCATTTAATATACCATCTGCTATTCCTTAAGAATGAATCTGACTGCAGATATCGGACATTTACAGCCTTGATTTTCCCAGATGTGATAGCTTTTGAGAGATATCAGTGTTTTAAATGAACTGGACCCAATTTTTGGTAGTGCCAGATCTTTCCTCTGCTTGCTCTAAGTATGCTTTATATAATAATGCGGAAGGTTCAGAGATAAATATATGAAACAGATAATTAATGTAGTTGGTGATGGAATGGAGTACTGAAGGAAATTTAACAACTTCTCCAAGAACGGCCAAGTTGACAGCTATTGAACAAACTCCAAGTGACTGTTTACAGAATCTAAGATGTACATTTTCCACCTCTGAGCTTTTAAAAAGCATTGAATGGATGTCACCATTACCAAAGCAGTATCCTGCCCAAACCTCAGAACCATATTATAATAGGTTTAATTAACGAGTCAAACAGTCCACAGCAACTGTTCGCATTTAAGTCAAAGGAGTCTATCGAATTGCGCGAAGAGAATAGAGCCCTTTCACCTTTTAAGATTGAATACTGCCTTGTTATAGTTTCCATTACCCTGGAAAGTAATACCTAAGTATTCATAACTGGATACACATTTCAATGGCACACCCCAAATATTGTAAACGTCTCTGGATGTTTACATGACGCGTCTGCTTATCAACTAATATAGGCGACAAGAGAGAGAGAGAGAGACAGAGAGAGAGTAAATCTTTAACGTCGCGTTCAGCAATATTTTAGCTATTTAGAGTTTTAGAGACCAGCAATGTTAAACTCTACCTAAAAACTCCCACAAACATGAAGAGGTTACGCCTTGATTTGATGTATTCGGAAACATGGCTTTCAAGCCTATATCATCATGTGCATTTTAGTATATAGCCCTGGCGTTTAATTCCGTTTTTCCTACAATACATTCTCATTTTGCAAGAGCCGTCGATACATACAACGAATTCTTTCCTGAAATCTATTCTAGAACGACTAAAATCCCTCGCTACTCACAGTGTCGTATGCATCATTGAGGGATTTTAGGAAATTTTCGTCTTTGAAATATTCACCAAACGCCGTGATAGCGATGGCCTTTATTGCCAATGCCACCAGGTGTTTGTGGATCGGCACATGCTCCCCTTCTGTCAAGTGGGACCACTTCTCGGCTATCTCATCCGTCACCTATGAACAGGTTATAACATAATGATATTACAGAAGCGATCAACTATTATTAGTACATTCTGAGGATGAGATTGAACTCGCCGCTGACAGCCCTTCTCTTTAGACTTGTGCATTATAATGAAGTCTTCTGCCAAATAGTCACATAGTCGCACAGGAGGTCGCCGGAGAGCAAAAAACCATTGAACAATTGACGATTTCTTTCTTTTCGCATACACATTAAGACTAATATAGAAACGCACACATTCACCTCGAAAAGCAAACAGGGAAACTATTGAAAATGTATGTATATATCTATATATATATATATATCTAGGAGTCATGAATGAAGAATCTCAATTATGGCACCTCTTGAAATAAACCGTAATACAGTTTCAGTGAATCATGAGCAAAGGCCTTGTCGTAGTGATTGCGCCGTCTTCTTCCCTCCTCAAAGTTTGCGTATTGAACACTTTGTAGGCCAATGAGTGGTTCGAGAAGTTGGAACAGTTCATCTTAAAAAATAAGCATAGCAACATTGAGATTAGATGTATCTCACTTCAAATCCTTTTTCTATATTCGTCCCCGTTTTCATATGTTCAACATTAATTGTGGGGAAATCTCAAAATTGAAACGCAACATTGAAAGGGTGGTGGAAAACGATGCCGGGGTACTGACAAGACGTCATATGATCCCAGGAACACATACACTGAATGCATATTCTTACAAACATCAGAATAACCAAATTTGCCCACCAGCCACGCTTTATACCAACAATTTAATTCGGGTATAGAACTGGTACCTATATTAATTTACTATATTATGGGGTAATATTTTCCTCTCGCCTTCTGAAACTCAAAATACACAATCGAGTGGCATAGTATTAATCCAAACATAGCTGGCAATTACTATATAGCCCCAAAATCAAAGGTCCAAAGATATGGAAGACTTGAGATCCTTTACTCCTATCTCACTATTTAAATTCCGTATAAAAATCCACATTCTGTTAAGCCACACCATTTTCTTCTAATTGTACGATGTACAAATGATCGAATTCGTGGCATTCGAAACTAGATGTATTCATGTTAATCTTTGTTTCTTACTGCTTTGTTATATCAAAAGAACAGCTAGGTATTATATTTTACCGGTCTTACGTCAAACATTTATATCTAGTATATCCTTGGATATAACAACTCCTTCCAATCCCGGGGTCTTACTCGCGCTCATGTATTATATTCTTATTACATGTATTGGAATGCTTGGATAAAATAAATGAAATGAATTAATTTCACAAACTTACTTGGTCTATCAAAGAAGGGAAGGATTTTCTTGAAGAGATCTGGCGAGGCGACACTCAGTACCAGTTGTTTCCCCATCCAGAAAGATACAATAGAACCATAACGTTTATGAATATCCAATAGAAATTCATGCAGACTTCCAGCTGATCCGATCTCCGAGATATTACCTCGTCTGTTGGAAAAATACCAAAGTGAACTGATGAACTTTCTCGGTCAGATATGTCATGATATGTAATCAGATACAAGGCTCCTTGTTTTTAGAGAATTCTTCTTCGGACTGAATTAAATCAGCGTATTGTTCCATGTTTTCAAGGAGAGTTAACAGACTTTTAGCTGATTTCATACGGCGAATGTAATAAGCTCTGTGACATCCATTGCCAGAAGAATATATTTGGCAAGAGCCAGTTGATCCATGCACCAGTGTGTGGTAAAACGAGGAATGGTAAACAGTGCAAACTGGTACCGGGAGTTCCATATACATCCAACAGTAGACCACTAGATGATGTCGGTCAACATTTAACAGAATAATCTTACAG
>JAVTVY010046478.1:0-21464 GCA_036873755.1 Hanleya hanleyi
AAATTCCTGTTGTTGTTGCTGTACGATCATTGCGTATATAATTTAGTTTGAAAAAGTTTGAAAAACACCACCAACAACAAAACTTTTCGAAAGCGGTACCTGCAAATTCTGTTGTTTCCGCTTTCGGAAAGTTTTGTTGTTGTTCAAACTTTTGAAACTAAATTATATTCGGTGAGCAGAGTCCCCCGGAATACATAAATTTGCACTGGACAGGATCCGGTCAAGTTCACAAGACGAGAAAAATGTAAATACTATTGTTGTTGCTTCGACACATATCTCCTCTGGAAATATATTTCCATGCAGTATGCGTACACATTAAAATAGTAACGAACGCCGACTTCACGGGAAAGAACGTGCGAGTGTTGAAAACTGGGGTCTTCATAATCCCAGAACCTGAACCTGTCAAGTGCGACACTCAGATCAAGGAACAAGATTTGCAACGTATGATCGTACAGCAACATTAACAGGGATTTTCGCACAAATTGTCTCTCCAACGCTATCGTTGTCAACAAACAAATTGCGAACTATAACCACCAGGCATATATATTATAAGTAATCTGACTTACCGCAAACTCAGACAGATGCAAACCCGCACTCAGACGGCAAACACCACGAGGTGGACAGCTTACCATATTACCAGGTCATCAATTTACATTTACAACAGTCTACGGTGACAGCACAGCGCTGACATGAGTTATCGCCTAGTGGGCGCTGAGAACCGGGTTTGAGCCGATCGCCCGGAACCAAAGAACAAAAAAAATAGTCCACGGATTCAAGCAATCCCTGGGCGAAGAAATGAATATGAAATACACTCAAATTCAGATTTCGTTTTATTTCTAGTTAACATGAAACGATTACGACTGTTTTTTCTTCATCTTCTGGTTAATACCCTGATATAAGACTCAAACACAGTGAAAATCACTGGTGGAGTGATACAGGTCAACCCAGGGTCACAGCATTATAGTGCACGTACACATTTGCATATATTTCGTGAGTGGCAGCATAGTCTGGTCGCACCGCTACGCGGTGGCGATCCAGACAACAAAAAAATAGTCCACGGATTTAAGCAATCCCTGGGCGAAGAAATGAATATGAAATACACTCAAATTCAGATTTCGTTTTATTTCTAGTTCACATGAAACGATTACGGCTGTTTTTTTCTTCATTTTCTGGTTAATACCCTGATATAAGACTCAACACAGTGAAAATCACTGGCGGAGTGATACAGGTTAACCCAGGGTCATCCCATTATAGTGCACGTACACATTTGCATAAATTTCGTGAGTGGCAGCATAGTCTGGTCGACACCGCTACGCGGTGACGATCCAGACAAAAATAGGTCAAGGTCAGTCAACTTGGATAGGCTTCTAGTCAATCACCAGTTACATATGTAACATGAATTTGGAGTCCCTAGCTTTAATCCTCCAAAAAATATAGCAAATACCAGAATCTGACCTAGATAAAATACACAGGTAAAATCATCTTCCTTCGACACTTAGGTGGGGTCCTATTCCTTTTCACACACTTCCACGAGTATTTGATTTGCTTCTGCTACTGTAGAACAGGTGACATATACTTAAATACACCACACATATTCTGGGAACTACTTTCTGTATTTCTACACATCAACACAATGAACATGACAAAGTACGTGGAGCCGAGTCACTTACACTCTTCATTGTGTTCCTCCACTGCTGCAGCCTGTTCCCTATGAGAAGATTGATCTTGATACATTAAATTTAATAAGTTAGTGAAGACAATACAGCTACAGCAGTCATGGCAATCTGTTGCCATGGTTACCATCAACTCGACAAGCTAAACTGCATTATTTTCTCATCCGAGAAATATAGACACATTTTCCAGTTTGACAGTGCTAAAGGTAATCTCTGTCTCAAAAATATGTGAATTTACTAGACATGTTCATCTTTCATAACAATAGAACCCCATCTCATGAAGAACTAAGAAAAAGAAAAAAAGAAAAAAAAAGTATGAAATACAAATTAATCAGTTCTTGAATTCACCAGTAAAAGTTATGATACAATAATCGAACATATAAAACTAACCGTTTCAATACTATGTAGTCATGCCATTCCATAAAATACAGCCATAATAAAGCAGGCCGTGCAATTTAGAAATCACACCAAGCTAATTTGATATGTGCTTCCAGGGGTTTGAATTGCATACATGAATGACCTTAAACATGTTAGAAATGTAATCAGCCTCAAATCTAGGCTGAAATCGATGTTTCTCAAACTCCGTGAAAGTGACATATGTTATGACAGATACAAAATAAAACATATTTGACCCTAAAAAACTAAACATGTTGCCACCATTCAAGAGAAAATAGAAGGAATTGGTCTTAAAAACTCAATGGCGAAAGAAGAGTTTCAAATTCTTACATTCGTTGTACATGGCGATCCGACCATCATTAAATATAATACATATGATGCTTTAGCAAACTTTGCTGCTAAAAAACGTACAGTTTGCAAAATCCATCGATTTTACACATTTCATGTATTTGAACATGTTAAATGTTGCATCCAAAATTGAGAGCAAAACAAAATCAAAAGATATTTGTTTCCTGTATTGAAAGTCAATGCTGATAACGTCTAACTTAACATGCTTAATGCTGTCAAAGTCATATGCATCATATTTTATTTTATTTATAATGTGTCAAAGTCAGCCAATATTTGCATAATTCATAGGTTTTCATTATTTTATTCAATTTGGGTGCAGCCCCCACCTACTTCAAGTGATTGTGAACCTTCAAGTAAAGTTTTCATCAAATGAAAGACCATTGCGAACTGTGTCGGAAAATATTTATTGTAATTTTTTACGATTTTATTTCACAGAGTAAACTGCAAATAAAACACGGTATCCTATGGTGGTCTGTTGCAATCATATTTAGGTCTAGTGACGTCACACTACTTTAATCATGTTAATACATACATTCCAATCTGTGTACGCGCTTTCCAATGCTTGATTCAACCTTAAGGTGTGTACACTTCGAGTTTCAACACACTCACGGTTCCAATGTGCATGATTCACCAAAATCTGGGAGATGGTAACTCGTAAGGGTCACGTCAATTTGAATCTTGCATTTAATTTCCCCGAGTTTGGTGAAACATGCACATTGGAACAGTGAGTCTGTGTTGAAACTCATAGTGTACACACCTTAAGCTTGAATCAAGCATTGGAAAGTGCATACACAGTTTAAAATATATGTATTAAGGCAGTGTGACGTCACTGGACCTAAATATGTTGCAACAGACCACCATAGAATACCATGCTTTATTTGCAGTTTACTCTGTGTAATAAAATCGTAAAAAATTACAATAAATATTTTCCGACACCGTTCGCAATGGTCTTTCATTTGATGGAAACTATATACTCGAGGGTTTACGATCACTTTAACCTAAACGTTTTTTCCCATGTCACATTTTGGATTTTCAGAACATGTGTCCAAAAATAGGAACATAATTAAAATGTTGATCATTCAGCTTCTGCTGGATGTGAAAATAACTGGTCAGTTCGGCGATTCAATTATCGGAGAACTTTAGTTCAAGCATGCATAAACTGAAGTAATCAAAACTAAACAGACATGACAGAGCAGCTAGGGTCATCAGGCAAACTTAATACAGTCAAAAGCTCTAGCTAAATTACAATACATACTTCATGTCTAAATGCCAAGATAATACTTTAAGATATAAACACATTTAAATACTGTACTGAAATTAATATTATTTACATCACCAGGCCTGGGGATTTCAAATTTTATCGGAACCCCAGGTCAGGGGCTCATGGAAATCACTTTCACAACCAAAACTGTGTGGGTAAATCGAGTTCGAAAACTCTATTTTAGAGGTGAAAACTGAACATTTTGAATGATAGTTTTCAATTTCAGTTTCTTGTATGTCATGGGATATATATCTTTTTCCATTCTCAAATGTTAATGTGGATTGCATTTCGGTGAGTTAAATTTATACAAACTAAATTATATCTGCAAAACTGCTGATACAAAAATTCTGAAATAACCCAATTTTGATTAAAAGTATAAACTTGGATGTTTGATTCGTAACATTTTGAATTGTGTGAATCTCTGTCCATCGTTTGGTTTCGTGTCTTTAATTCAGTTTATTATCCCGAACGATGATTTTGTTTCTTTTGTCTTCACCATGTTCACTGTAGCACCACGCTACTGGTACAAATCAGTTCTATGAAATCCTGAGGCCTGCTGTTCTATAAGACATACACATTAACATGTGACTGCACATGGACACGCTTCTTTCTAAGGGGGACAACTCTAGTTGATACAAAGCTTCAGGCTGAGGCTACACTAAGTACATGCACACTGTATAAGAACCTAGCACTGTCTTTATCTGCCTGGCGCTGTAGGGCAGCTTTCGCCTTCTCCTCATCTCCACCATTGTTCTCAAGGGCCAAGAGGATGGCGGATTCTGTAAGGTGCGGGAAGTCTCCCGCCACTCTGGTCACGACTGAAATGATTTACCATTCTTTTTTCTTTTTTTCGAAGTAGAAATATCCAAAATCGCCAACTGGTGGCACTGCATAAATGTATGGCGGACAAATGTTGCGATCTTGCTATTACATTTGTAAAACATTGCGAGTCCACACCCAATGATCTGATAATATACATGATGTCCAGACTCCCAAGCATACAGACAGAGTGATCACTATTTCTGAGAACCCCTCTGCCTTTGGTGATTTGAACGAGGCATTGGTTGAAGAGGTAGCAGCGCGATTTTAAATGTTCGGGTAAAATGGACAGCATGATCACTTGCAACATTTGCCAAAAGTTTTTCAAGTCGTGAAGTCAAGTCCATGACATCACGATAGAATCCGTCACAGTGCAATAAAAGTTCTAAGATCGAGTATGACGTTGCAAAGCATCACGCCCGGAATGCCAATGCGCATTTTGTGACGTCATCTCAGGCACTGGAGCTGAGTGCAGGTGCTGTCACATTTTCCAGATAATGTCAGAAGTGTGATTTCAATGCCTGTGATATTAAAAAATGAGGTCACAGAAATAGTTGATCTCAACTACAAAATAACTTTTATCGAAACGTTATCTGCTGATTATTTTTCAAATGACGCTACTACCTCTTTAAGGAACAATGTATCTATTCTGATTACATCTGTACCTAATTATACTACAGCTCTTTATCAAGCATGTTTCACTTTTTTATGGTTTTAACTATGTCCCTCAATTTTCAGTCAAAATATTCAGGGACAAAGGAACTGACCATGATATGCCTAGAATACTGTCTTTAGAATGCTGAAAATTTTACCAACTAATTTCAGCATTATTGAGGGAAAAGATTAGTACCTTTGGCCTAACATGCCTAATGAACTAAAAATAGGGCAAGGTCAGTGGTGTCAATCAAGTGAGTGAGTACGGTAATTCCCCTAATAATTTGATCATTCAGTAATTCGTGCAGCAAATATGGCTTATATTTGGGAATATTCTTGATGGAACCAGCCACAAAGTGTTACATTTTGTTATTTTTTTGCTTTTCTTCAATTTGAATGAAGAATGGGAATGTTACTTTTTCTCTGTGTTTGTGTAACAGAGTTGAAAAGTGAACTTCCTGTGATTGAATTATTAGGGAAATTACCGTAAGTAGGATTTAACGTCGTTTTCAACTATGTTTCAGTCATATCACGACGGTGCCTACAGATGCCAGGACATGAGAGTGTCCACAGTTCCTATTATCCTGGACACTGATCAACCTAGCCAGTACAGCACTGGCCACCCATCCAGGTAATGACTGGACTCAACATTGCCTAACTTCGGTGATCGGACAAAAACCGGTGTGCGCAACATGACCTGGTGTCAAACAGCTAATGACCAGGTGTATTTATGGTGCGGGTTAGGGTCAGCTTAGGCCTTCGATCAACTTCAGCACTACCAGAGCTACAAAAGTGACCTTCTTAGCAGAAGTAGTGTCGGATACATTCAGAGCCCATTACCAAGCACGTGTCTGGTGTAAGTTTATCAAGTCAAACCTAGTTATTCTTGAGATACGGCAGTAACAAACAACAAGCGACAACTTACTTGGCATGGCGACCTGAGCAAAATCTCACTCTTCATCTACAGGCCTCGGCTACGTAAACATATACATGCATGCAAAATATAAATTTGGAGAGCATTGGCCCATCTCTCTCGAGATATGGTAAGAAAAAATAAAGGAGATGGACGTACGGCAGGTGTACACACGCGATGATGTATGCACACCAATTCAGGCTGAGGGCAGGGTGAAAACTGTATTCCACCTGGGAGATCCTTCTTGAACTGCATGTTGCATGTTAGAATAAAACAAAGACTCACGTCTGTCCTTTTGAGCCTTGCTCATAGCAACTTTAGCAGGGGTGGCCGTGCGACTGGAGCTCTGTGCTGTAGATGACTGTCTGTTCTGAGGCCTAGGAAAACAATCACTCAATATGTTCAATCAGGTCAGTTAACTCAATGGTTGAATTAAAAATGAAAATCCGAGAATGGAGTAAATTTCAACTACAGCTTTCGAGATTACAGCCCTATAATCTATTGGGGTACGGGCATAAGCATTAGATTACAATGTATATAGGTTTATGAGTTGCTTTGAATCAGGCATAGAATGATGTATATGTTAGCTCTCAGAGTACTATAATCAGGGTCAATAATAGAGTACCTATTGCCTGTAATACTAGGTGTTGAAATGGTATACATGGCCCAGTACCAGCCGATTTTTGTCTCAGAAGGAACTGGCTAACGGCGCCGCGGGAGTTCTAAGTCATTTTCTGTTTCCTGACAATGATACATATTTGCGGCTTTTCATGTGGCTCCGCATGTTGTCCAAATGATTTGACACACAGTTTACAGTTGGCCTTGTGATGGTCTGACCAGTCCCTCTCGAGCCAGTCGGCATAACATGTACTTTCCAGCCACGTGTCACTAAATACACACTGACCAGGCACACTTAAGCAATATTCCACGCTTTAAGATACCTGACAACAGCAGTAAGAGAACCAATAAGGCTGGCAATGAAGAGAACCCAACGAATCGCATAAATTTTGCAGTCGACCATGCCGCTGAGAAAACTTCAGCGACTGCGCCATTCTTTGCACAACTTCCTGCACGAATCGGAATTAGCTATAAAAGACAAATTCTAGAGGATGTGTACAAGTGTCTTCGAGGGGGGCTCAGTATCCCTAAAAGAATTAAATTTAGCACAGAATTACATTTACCCTCTGTAACTTCACTCTGTAAGCTTGTAGAGCCTACTAGAGGTTATAATTTTATAACTTCTGTATGTTGGACTCATGACTGGTATAGGAAAGTCCTACAGTACCGATCAGAAATAACTTACCATAAAACGCAACTAGAGAAAACCGAAACGTGAGTAAATTCTTGAAGTTACAAAAGTGTGCCCGTTTTGATTGTGGCTGAAGCAAATCACTCTCGCGACTATGAATATAATAGACTCAGGCTGTCATATTTACCAAACTTGATCGAGCACGTCTCATGCCCCTTGTATTGGAAAACACACGAGAGGGCTTTCCCCAACAGCGCAGCTATACAGTTGGAGTTCATACCTGGTATTGCTAGTCTCCCCAGATGCTATAGGCCGTAGAATTGGTTCAGCAATGGACTTCTTGAAGCCACAACTCTCCAAGACCATCTCGATTGTGCCCCTAGTAGTCGAGGGGAATTTCTCCTGCATCTCCTTAGTGACTGCGAGAACAAGGGGAGATAATACATCCCGGGGTCATACACCTTGACTGCTCCAGGCTTCAAGGTCATGTTCTAGGTCATGTAAAGGGTTTTCAAGGTCATTTTTGTGTTTTCAATGACTACTCATCCAGGGGTTTTTCTAGTGCAAAATCCTTCAAGAACTCAATTTTGAAATATAATTTTCAGTATGCACAAATAAATTCAACAAAATTCAATTTCTGAGTCTGTCATAGAGTAAGTGTAAAAAAGTAATTAATGGAACTGAATGTGAGCTCACTTTTAAGGCAAAACTGAAATCAAAATTTTCTTCAAATTTTTCTACATATTTTTAACCTTATTTGTCAGCAATGCTCACATCTTCAGAAAATATTTTTAAATTAGAGTCAGACAATTTGTGACAACTTCAGACAATCAGACAATTATAAACTATCACTTTTACAGTTTTTCGAGATGGTGTATGACTGCTAATAATAAGATTTTACACCAGTCGCGTAAAACAGAGGAGAAATTTCAATTCACAGCTGACTTAAAGAGTTTTTTACAAATTTAGATACCAGTAGAGTAAACGAGTAAAGTTAACCCTGAAAATTCTACAAGACAGCATGGTTGACTCAATATTTCAACATGTATTATGCCATTTTCAGCTATACAAAGTTCAGTCATATTTACATGTATACAAATGTTATGGTGAGTACTACTTAAGGCGAAAGCAGTGTGTACAACATTCTATTTGGTGGGAAACGTTGTGACCACACCTCGCGGCGTAAACAATAAAAGTAGTTCAAAGAAGACCGACAGTGTGCAACCATATATACTGTGGATTAGCTGAAACAACAAACAATTAATTAATACGTGTTAGCTATCAGACACCATGCACCTATTCTAAACTGTGAACCCAAAGCATCAGGAGAACTGTTACTGTTCAGTCAATGCTCTGTTATGTTAAAGATGTAATCAGCCTCAAATCTAGGCTGGAATCGATCTCTCTCAAACTCCGCGAAAGTGACATATGTTACGACAGGTACAAAATTAAACACATTTGTCCATAAACAAATCAACTTGTTTCCACCATTCAGGAGAAAATAGAAGGAATTTGTCTTTAAAAATAAACGGCATGGCATGCCGTTTATTTTTTCGATGGCCGTGTCAACAAGCGTTTACACGTGTGGTGCATTCTGCCTACGTATGCTCTGCCACTTTACCGAACCTGAGGCACGAGCCATGACGTCATCCCATGTCTGCAGCTGTTCAGCATTCAATTTCGTGAGCGTTGCTACGTCACTCACACGTCACGCAGTGACGTCATTTTCCTCTCCACGCACAGCACATATTCAATGGCGAAACAGAAAGCCAGTCGAAGCGGACAGAGTTTCAAATTTCTCTGACAAGATATTCTTGCATTCGTTGTATATGGCAATCCCACTATCATCAAATATAATACCTATGATGCTTTAGCAAACTTCGCTGCAAAAAAACAGATGGGAGAGAGTTTACAAAATCCATCAATTTTGAGGCTGATTACATCTTTAAATAAGTTAACGGTCATTCTACTAGTTGTTTGTTGTTTCAACTACTCCACGGTATATATGGTTCACTGTCGGGTCATGTTTGAACTACTTTTATTGTGTAAGCTGCGTAGCGTGTTCACCACTTTTCCCATCCAATAGTATCTCGTTCACACTAATTACGTCCTATATGGTACTCACCAGAACATTTGTATAAATATGACTGAATATATTCACTCTTGGAAATGACATAATGCATGAGTCTACCACACTTAGTTACTTTTCTCCCTTACAAATTTAGATGTCCATTGATTTCACCGAAATATACAAAACAAGGAGTTACATGTCATGTCACAATGGACATAAAACACATCATAGGAACCTGGTAACTATGTTAGAGTTATTCCCCCTTTTATTCAACAGTTGGTCCCCTTGAATTGCTGGAACCTCTTCTATGTGGAGAATGAAAACAATAAGTTGGGGAAATCTGTGTCTCGGTAGGGGAGCAGTCAAAATTTCACAATGGAATGAACCTGTTTCTATTGTTTATATCACAATTTATTTGCATGATTGAAGAACGCTGAATTCCCAGAGCAGGCCTTGTTATGAGAGGGCAGCAGTGACTTGCATTCACCTCAAGTATGCCCATCAAGTAACCACTGTTAATCCAAGTACCATCCTCATACTGTCTGCTTACCATAATTTATATCAGATCGGCAGAAGAGTGAAAGACTGACCTAGGATTGTTTGAATATGGTAGGCTAACTGTCCGAGCAGAAAGCTATCTAAGGATGCTTGAGGTAATCGTATTGTCTACATGCTCATGCTCAGGGAGATGTAAAGTGGTTACTTGTTGAGCAAACTGTGTTTTTCAGCCGAAACAAAATATGAGGAGAGCAGTCTATTGCTCACCTAAATACGCTTACAACAGAATTCAGGAGAGTAGTTGACTGGTCACCTGTCATTACCTCATGACTAGGCCTGGGAAGAATACCCAATACATGGCCTTCACAGTCTCTTCATTTTAAGATGAGTGATCATTCTCGCTCTCCATCGCTCTCCTAAGTGATCACTCTCCATCACTCTCCTAAGTCATTGCTCTCCTAAGTGATCACTCTCCATCACTCTTCTAAGTCATCACTCTCCTAAGTAATCACTCTCCTAAGTCATCACTCTCCTAAGTCATCACTCTCCTAAGTCATCACTCTCCTAAGTTTTCCCTTAGAAGAGCCATTAATCACTCTTCTGGAAATTGGAAATGCAATGGAGAGTCACATTGCAGCGAGTAATCACTCCCGCATTCCTCACCCTAAACAAATTCCAGTAGAGTGATAAAGGGCTCTCACAGATTTTAGAAAGGCGAGAGACTGCCTTCAAAATCAAAGTGACAATTGACCCCTGCAGAGGACAAGAGAAATGGGCCTAATATCGGTACATACTTTGTTCCTTTTCAGCGGGGCTCATCGGCGGGGGAGATGCCGGTCTGGAGGATGAAGTCGATCTCTGTGGAGAGGCAAACTCTTTCGGGGCGGTGGTGGCCGATCCTGCATTTCTGGTCTGGGGTCCGAGGTCCAGTAATACCAATTCTGTCCTTGCCTTCTGCTCATTATCCTCAAAACTGGGAAGAAAACAGAAGGTAAATGCACGGTGGGGGGAAAAAAAACCCCCAAAAAACCCAGGAGTTGAAGAAGGCAAATGGCCACCGATCCCCTCCCCAACCTGCTACCATATAGTTCGAAGCATATCAAACAGCTCTGAAAATCGACCACAGAGGTCCATGTCATTACATCCTCCATAGCTGGTGCTGCTGCTGCTATGGGGGGACATGAACCTCCATGGTTGATTTTTTTCTTGGCCGATGATATCTCATATCATTGATCAGAAGTATGATTTCAAAAAATGGCGATTTTTCTGACCATGAATCCCACAGTGGCCATGATAGAGAATCGGTTTCTGGATCTGGTTTTAATCAGACGAGCTTTCATTGAACCCACCCACTGCCCTCAGGGGCATGTCCCCACCCCAGGGGATCTGAACCGACCCTCATATGCCACAGATTAAGAAGTGAAACCCACATGAGCCGACCCTTAAGAAATGAAACCCACATGAGCCGACCCTCATACGCCACGGATTTCACCCCATGGCTCATTCACCCCCAAGGGTTAGTTTATAGGGATAGAGAGCCCTTTCTATACTACTCATCGTGCATGCATAGTCAACCCATTCTACTGTAGGGTGCAAGCCTGGCCCATGGAATCTCAGGTAGCGAAAACCCCAGGTCTCGCGGCCCACCCTATTCCGCGCCACACCTATAGGGATGGGGAGATCGCGTGCCCTTTCTATACTACTACTCATCGCGCATGCGCAGTCGACCCAGGGTGAAAGCCTGGCCCATGGAATCTCAGGTAGCGAAAACCCCAGGTCTCTCGCCCCAGCCTATCCCGCGCCACACCTATGCGATCCGCTGTGCAGTGAGTAAGGTGGAGGAGGAGGAGTAGGTGAGTAAAGTGGAGGAGGAGGAGGAGTAGAACACGCCACAGATTATACTAGGCAGATTGTAGTGTTGGAAGTTCCTCAAGACTTACCCTGCCACAATGTCCTGGATAATACCTAGTTCTACATGAGAGAACTCCCCTTTCAGCTTCTGAACAATAGCATCTCTGCTACCAGATCTATCCTGAGATTGTTGTGATGGAATACTAAGGTCTGCCCGTTTTGTTATCACCGACTGTTTCTCATAACCGAGAAGTTCCAGTTCCAGTTCAGTGGCCCGGTATGCATTAAGGTTCCTGTTGGATATACAACAACAAATGGATCTAAATATTATCAAAACATAGCGTAGAAGCTATTGAGTGAGCATGTTTTATTTTTTATCGAATGTGGTTAACTATGCACCAATTTGTAAAGTAATCTTATTAAAATATCCTATTAAAATATCTTATTAGTAATTGCAAATGTTAATGCTGGTTTTACTGTTGCAAATATTCATTTTACAGACTCAAGCTGTAAAACTATTTGCGGGAGTTAACGTCAGCAAATACTAAAATACAACACAGTTTGTTCCCAAAATTAGTGGTCTGGGTAGCACTCGTCACAGTTTTCCTATGCTTAATATATGGGGAAATACATCATTCGTCTGTCATCCTATGTGAATATTTCAAACATATCTGCCTAATTTCTAAGCCAGTTAAAGCCAGCAAAAAAACTCTCTCCCCATGTGTTAAGCATCTAGGAGAGCTGTGACTGGAACTACCCAGGGTTAACTGTAGTGTTAGCTGTTAAATCACTGGGGTATGAAATCAAGAGTATGCGGAGGCAATCGGGTGCCCTCATTTGGCACCTGAATAGAATTTACAAACTAGAATAAATTTGGAAAGAGAGATCATGGTCCGAAAGTGATCCATGGACAATCAGATTGATACCTGATAAAATGTACACCTTATTCTGTAGCACAGTTGCGTGGAATGTGGGATATTGGATGGTACATGCCTACATATATTAATAGGCGAAAAAATAGGTGCGTGCTTGCTCGCCTTTGAAGGCGAGGCCTGTACACAGGGCAGGATCCAGGGCTGTGCCAGAGTTTGGGCACCCTTGTTAAAATGAGATTGGGAACATCTTCCCTTTGAGTTGAATCCCTTCAAAAATGCAATGTGGCTGAACTTTTACTTTTGAAATTTTGAAATGCCTACATGTGCATAAATTGTAAAGCAAAATGATGGAAAGGCTGCAAAAGGGCAATAAAAGTTGTACAATATGAGAAAGTAGTCAAATGGGCTCCAATACCCCTCAGCTATCAGTTATTGTCTACACTCAGCAATAATGCATTGTATACGATATTGTATTTTTAGAACTTTGACAACTAGGCTAGCAAAACTAGTTTGGTTGACTGTAGTTCTCTCATAAGAAATACATAGGAAGTTGGACCAGGTCAGCTTTTGCCAAGCCCTTAATTGATAGGCAAAATTTTACGCTGAGGTTCTGGTAGAGCATGACCAAATTCTTAGCTCTAATTATACTCTTCTATACAGCTCATAATCAAATTAAGTAATTCGATCTTGGAAATATAGATCATGATCAGTCACCTTCAACAGTTTACTTGCCTATTTTAACTTAATTGCATATAAAACATGAATTCGCAGATCAAACGATATAGAATTTGACCTTTGGAAAATAGGTCAAGGTCAATGATATTCCATAGACTTCAGGTCCAGCCATATGTGGTATAAATTTGGACAATGTAGATATACCCCTTGATGAAATATCATTCTAAATAGACTCTGACCTGGATAAAATAGGTCAAGGTCAGCCATTTCAGTAGACCTTTGGATCATCGCCAGATGTATTCATCATATTATTTTGGAAAGCCTAGCTATATTTCTTCAAGTTATATCACAACAAACAGTATGACGTCAACAAAATATATCCAGTTCAGTCAGCTGGGATAGGCTTCAAAGTCGCTCAACTAGGACAGGCTTCTACTCAATCACCAGTTGCATATCTAATATGAATTTGGAGACCCTACCTTTAAAGGACCTTTAATCCTTTAAAAGATATAGCAAATACTAAAATTTGACCCTTTGGGCAAGATTTGCCGGAGGGGAAAAAACAGGAAAAAAAAAAAGTTTAAAAACTCTTAAAAAAGTTTTTAAACAATTTTCTGAAGGGAGGGGGGGGGGGGGGAATATTTGGGTACACAACCAGGAAGTTACCAAACCCATTTCAGATGTTTTAAATACTTGTATATCTGTCTCAAACCATGATACATGTAGGTCACCATAGTTTATCTTACCTCTCCAACGCATGTCTGATGCGAGGGACGTCACATGTGGGGAACTCCTTCTTCAGGCGATTGAGCATAGACTCATCCACTTCGAAGGCAGGAAGATCCTGCATAAAGTTTTCGATCAGAAAAGTAAAACTTTAGTACCGATCTGTCATGACTTGCATATTCACATTCAATCATGTCCCAATTTGGGGGTTAAATTCAGATGTGGCTAACACTGTACATCACTGGAATGATACAGGAGGACTAGCTAAGCATTGCAAGAAGCGCATTTATTTTTAATTAAGATGAACACCCCTGTCCCTCACATGGAATAGTCCATCCACATTTAACGGACCTGAGAAAGTTTGGATTCCTCCATTTTATGGGGGTTCCAGAACTCACTGGCACCATAAGTGGATGTCGTCCACTTAGGATTTTCATGCCAATAATTTTTTATATTCACATCCAAATATATTATATAATAAACTTGTGCATACTAATTCCTAAGGCAGCTTTATTCAGCGACATTGTCACAGATGCCAGCTAGTGACAATGTTTTACACATGTAGTGACAGAAGCCATGTTTTGTGCGGGCTGACATGGCTGGGGAAAGCATATATAATACCTCCAGGAAGCTGGTATCTTCGAAAGCTGATTGCTGGTAATGTTGTTGTTGTGGTTGTTGTTGGGGCTGTCGCCGTGGAGACGGTTGAGCAGTCTGCTGTTGGTGTTCATGTTGGTGAGGATCGTGCAGAGTCTGCATCGGGATTGCCTCCCCTTGCTGATGAGCAGGGGCCTGTGGGGGCAAGACAAGGTAAAGCAAGCGATAACAGAGGTGGTAGAGCGCCTGGTATGCATACAGTTAAAAATAGGATGGTTGGTGAAGGTGTCGGATTATTTTACTCAATCGTGTCAATGTGCTGCATCACAGTGGGTTGATACGCTCCTGTAATTTACTTAAACACAAAGTGAGGAAAGACGCGTCTCTCCAACTACATGCACCATGGTAACAGATTTATTCCCGATCTCTCAGGGTCCATTGTACTTCACTTCAGAGCTGACACTCTGTGACTTTACATCATGTTTATATTATATTGGGGTATTTTTTAGCTTATTTGCATACCCCTGCGGGTAGAGGATCAGGGGTAAATTAAAAATGTTGGCCATGCTCGATGGTGCGACTGAAATGTTGCATTTTGATCGGGGTTTTTTCACCTTTTTTAGACAAAACAAATTTCCAAATATTATTATATTTTTTCACATCAAATAATTATTTCCTGATATCACCCCCCCCACCACCATACACACAAGGCTGATGTAAACCTCTCAAATCACCCATGGCAGATTAACCTAGCAGAATCATGAATGCATTTCTCCACTTTGCGTAAACATTTGAGCAGAGGAGGATTTTAGGCTAATCAACCCACTGTGATGGGCAAAGACTGGGTGATAGCAATACATGTACTGTACCTTGAACATATCATCAATTGCGGTAGCCATGCTGGAGCTCGTACTAGGCTGAAATGTGTCGCAAAATACATGAACTGTATCATGTAGGCCAATATCATGTATATCAGTGGTTACATAAACCCATCGACACCAAGGGGTCAAAGGTGAAGAAAAATAGCCCAATGGGTCCCAATACCACGTGACTTTCAGTTATTCTCTACACTCAGCAATCAGGCATTGCATAAGATTTTTAGAACAATGACAACCAAATGTAGATCAACAAAAATGTGATCTAGTAGAGTTGACTGTACATAGTTCTCTCATATATAAGAAATACATAGGATGTTGGGCCAGGTCAGCTTTTACCAAGGCCTTAATTGATTGGAAAAATTTTGTGCTGCTCAAGTAATTTGATTTTAGACTTGTAGATCATGACCAGTCAACAGTTTTCTGGTTTATTCTCACTTAATGCACGTGAACATGAAATCTGAGATCTTAGACTCAACGTGTAGAATTTGACCTTTAGAAAATAGTTAACGGTCAGTAATATTCTCAAGACTTGAAGGTCCATCATTAGTTGCATATATGATATATAAATTTGGACAATGTTTTATAATCCTTCATGAAATAGCGTACCAAATAGAATCTGACCTGGATAAAATGGGTCAAGGTCAGTCATCTTCAGTACACCTCTGGACCATCGCCCAATGTATGGGCCATTTCCATGAAAACGTACAAATAACAGTAAAGACGAAACCTAAAATTAAATTTGTGCAGTTTGGCTACCAAAATAGAATTATTCAAGACCTTGTAGACCACAAAGACTGTTTTCCTGTCAACCAAGCTAGAGTCACTGTACTTAACCCACAAAAATGTGTAGAAAAGTTTTTACCCATTCTAGCCCATGTTATTATCAGGTGATGGTGAAGACATAACGAGAAAATGGTACAGACATTGAATTCAAGACCATTTTCTTTTAACTAACCAGTTAGTTTTATTTTCTCAATGCAAGTCAAGCTGCCATTTTGCTAAACATTCTTTTGCTGTTTTTCAAGTTCCAAGAAAATTTATAATCAGAATGTCACTTCAATGTTCTCAATAACTGTGTTAGTTGGCGAAGAAATTTTTTTGTCCTTACCATTATATTCCTGTCTTTACCGTTATGGCATTTTATAACGGTAAAGACCATTTTGAATAACGGCAAAGACAAATGTCAGCATGAGGCAAGCTGAACTAGATTAGTGTGTCTTTCATGGTAAATTTTTCTTGATATACACTTTTAGATTTCTTGTGCTTTGTTTGGTAACAATCATAAATACCTCACTAACGGTAAAGACAGACAATAAGTGAGACACAGACTTTTCTATCAAATTTGAAGAAAACATGTGCTTTGTTGCCACAAGGCTGGAAAGATAATGACTGCCCACACTCTGGTACTTTTAACAATGACAGTGGTGCTCTCGATATGACATTTCTTGTGCTAAATTTCTCAAAAACAACTTTCTTGATAGCGGAAAAGACCGTTGAATAAATCCAATCTTTTTGTAATATTTTTCACATGTCAAGATATGTGAAATGAACAGGACTCATATTCTCATATATTAAAAAAATAGTATCCAACAGAAAGAATCTTCATATTATTACTATGTTGTTTAAAAATTATTAACCTTCAACCTGTATTTGCACTGATAACTGTAAAGACAAATTCATTTTCAAATTTGAAAATTTAATCTTTTACAGCAGTTATCTTTGCCAAAATAGACATTTTACAATATTAGAGAAAAATTATAAAATGTTTAATCATCTGGCATTTCCTGCAAATCTCTGGCTATAAAATGTAAAATGAACAAAATGTAAAAAAAAAAAATGTCTTTACCGTTATTTGTACATTTTCATGAAAATGACCCGTATACATATATGGACACCTGGGTAAGCTGAACAACCTCTAAGTATAAGTTTGCCAGTTACTTGCTAACAGGTGGTGGTTCCCTCCAGGTACTCCAGCTTTCTCCACCATTCAAACTGGTTGTGACTATATGAGTGAAATAACCTTGAGTGTGACAATAACCTCCCCCCCCCCCCGCCTTCCCACCCCTTCAATTCAAAGTATTTTGAATTTTGATAACCAATTCTGTCCGTTTCACTGTATATACATGTACACTGTATCCATTTTCATATCACCCCAAGCCCTTGACTCCTATATCTCCTCAGCATGCCACGATGACACTAGGACGGGAGATACAGCAAGGGAGATAATCCAACATCTAAGGGAGATAAACAATGTAACAATGCTCTAATGTATTACATACCTGAACCTGGGATGAAGACTGTCCGAACCTGGGATCATCCCATGTAGTTTTCTTGGTAGCATGGTCGATAAAGAAACTGCAAAAAAAACAAAACAAATCCAAGTTTCACATACTGAAAGTGAGAGAAGAATGTGAAATGCTTTCTAGCCAGAGACTGACCAGTTAAAAATCATGCCAAAGTTCAAGGGGAACCTAAATGGTGAATCAAACTTGCCAAAAGACATTGGACATGTTGGAATGGAGTATCCACTAGTCCAACACGTTCAACAAGCTAAACCTTGCTGACATTTAATTTTGTGACACGGACATTTAGCAGGCTTAAGCCATCAAAATGAAACTGCCAGCCACATGGAGTTTGGTCAGAACCAATTTATGCTCCCATATGTATAACAGTTGCTACGGTAAACTCGAATGAAGGATTTCAAATTCCACAAAATTTATTTGGGATTCGCAGATGTAAATCCCCAACCGTAAAAATAGGAATGTGAGGCAATGTTTAAAATAAGTTCGGGTTAATTCCAATGACAGGGACAGAGCAGTAGTGGGGATATGAGGATCCCAATATCCAAGTTTTCAGCCCAATAACATATGTAAACATTCCAGTATAAATGCACAGCACCATTTCAGACGATATTGCAATATTATTATCAATATCTCTAGAACCAATATTCATATGCCTGCAATATTATTATCAATATCATTAATATTAATATTCATATCCAAGGCTCTTATCAAATGTCGGCTATCTCACTTGCATAAAGCAGTTTACAGAATATAATGGTGCACTAAATTTGCTCGTTTTTACTGGAATTAAAAGCAAAATTGGCTACATGTACCTGCTGGAGAAATTGATTGAATTTCAGAAAACTAGGCCGCATTATCTTTCGAAATACACCTTGCAATATCAATATCACAAAATTATATGTCAGCCGGTTTTAACGGGTTATGCAGGAGTCAAATGACCCCACCCCTCCCCCCCCCCCTTCCAACCTCAGGTACAGTCAGGCTTTGTGGGCATTACCTGGGCATTCCCAACAAGTCTATGCCCCAGATGTCTGGTCTTTCACATGTTTTCAGTCCTGTCTCAAGTCCGATAACTCTTACTATAGGATACGTAATTGGTCAAGGTTTTAGGTGGGGATTCACATCAATATTTTGTTACATGGGAGTTTGGTATTTATTATACCTCTCTAAACTGGAGGTAGAAGTACGTTACAGGCTATAAGGGCCCATAGTCACATATATGCAACTCAGTGTATGTAACCACGACTGAGTTGCACAACATTATTGGTACAGACATCAGTATCGTCCTTTTCTTCGTGGCCAAACATGACAAATATGTACTATTGAATATGGCTTAATGTGCTGTAAACATGTCAAATATACTTCTCTGTATACTTCAGACACAAAGTATCTGGCTCATTCCTGCAGCGCAAGTAGAGCTAGGTAAACAGCGCCAAGTCAAGTCACTATCTTCTGATCACGTTCAAATGTTGAAAATGGCACAAGTACAAGAAAGGCTCCAATGCGCATTCACCACTTCAGAACGGAAATAAAACACACACTTTACGATATGTCGTAAGAAGAAGGCGTAATCAGCTGCCAGGTAACCAAGATGGATTCGTGTTACGACGTGTTTGAGGCCCCATCCACCACCTGATGACGCCGTCTTTTTATAACATATCGTAAAGTGTGCGTTTTATTTCCATTTTGAAGCGGTGCATGTGCATTGGAGCCTTTCTTGAACTTGAGCCATTTTCAACATTTGAACGTGATCGGAAGATAGTGACTTGACTTGGCGCTGTTTACCTAGCTCTACTTGCGCTGCAGGAATGAGCCAGATACTTTGTGTCAGGGGAGAGAAGTATATTTGACATGTTTACAGCACATTAAGCCATATTCAATTACACATTTTTGTCATGTTTGGCCATGAAGAAAAGGACAATACTGATGTCTGTACCAATAAAATAAGGTTGTGCAACTCAGTCGTGGTTACATACACTGAGTCAACCACCTCGCTGGGGGTCTAATAATACTCCAGCCACCAGTCAGATTTTTGGACCGGATTCGGGGCCTTCGCGCACATCGCCGGAAGTGACATCATATATAGTAAAATAGATGTTTGCCAAACATTTTGATTACTTTTCAAGTCTGCATAATACCTCTGTTGACCTAGCGTTAAAAAGAATTGTCTGGAGATTATTTTCCTTGTTTATCTGAACAGAGCATATGAAAAGTAGTTCGCTCATGAATGTGCAACACTGAAGCAGTTGTTCGGCCGGATTCAAACTGAACCGTGCGTTCGTGGGTTTTTCCCTATACGTCATAGCAAAATAGTAAAGGTCAACTTCCGCTATTGGAGGCAGGGATGATAAATAAGCCTGTGAAATGGAGCATGCGCTGTGGGGAGGATGACACTGAGTTGCATATATGTGGCCAAGGGGGCACCAACATTATCCCCCAATGACAGTTTCCCCAGTGACATTTTCCCCAGCGACATTTTCCCCAGGCGACATTTTCCCCACCCTAATATTACATGCTGTAATAATTACGATCTGTTTTCTGGCTGTTATTTATCTCTTGGCACGGTCTTACGTAGGCCTACCGACCGCATCAAATTTGAATTCCAATAAACTATCGTGTTATTTCGTCAATTTCCGGCAAGGCTATATATATGCTGTGCCTATAAAGTGAATAATCAGTACTTTGGAGTAGATATTTTTTGTGATAATTTATAGCTTGAAAGTTCATTTTTGTCTAAATCGTTATGAATTAAACATTTTCAATTTAAAGTTCAGTTCTGTCTAAATCGTTATGAATTAAATGTTTTCAATTCAAATTCGAATGTCTAGTAAACTAACGGAAAATATCGGCAGTGTTGATGAAGTGATCAAATAATAATATCAAATTTTTGCCGCTTTCATGCAGCGAGAATGTTTATTCACTTTTCATTCATTGGCATATAATCTTCTTAAGTTACGATCAGAATAAATAAGTGCAAACTTAAAAAAAATTCAAGGTGGGGAAATGACCGCGACTGCGATTGTTGGCAGATCGTAATTATTACAGCACGTAATATTACGGTGGGGAAAATGTCGCCTGGGGAAAATGTTGTGTGGGGATACTGTCATGGGAGGAAATGTCGGTGGGGAAACTGTCGTTGGGGGATAATGTCATGGACAGGTCCGGGAAATCCCACTAACTCGCGTATATACGTCAATTCGCATATATAGGTCAACTGACCATTGAGTGATAGGCCAGTTAGCCTATATATATGGTTGTCGAACGAACATTCCTCGCTCACTGGAAAACGATCTCAAAGTGCAAGATGATATGTATGTGAGAGACACTTGGAATTGTACTCTAACTAACCTGCACATTGGTGACAAATACTTTTACGGCATGTCTCTGACACGAATTGACTAAAATAGACCCCCAACTTACCATTTCCCTCATTCTCGTACTTACGTTCATCTATCTGCATCAGATTTTCACAAAAATCAACGGAGCGTTTAACACCAGCTGTCTATATCATGGGCGCAGCCATTTGCAAAGACAGGACCGCGTACAACGCGAGAAAAGCATGCAGTGGTCTTCTTGCAGTCAAATTCCTGCTAAGTCCGTTATCCGCATTCGGGAACTTCTCATATTTTGCACGTCGTACGGCTTTTGTTTTTCAAAGTGCAAAATATGAGGAGTTC